>WTSP01017649.1:0-20357 GCA_025331215.1 Actenoides lindsayi
GCAGACACTGTCTGTGAAAACAGGCTGCTAACTTCAGACAGTGCTGTTAGTTAGAAGAACGGAGCTGAAAAGTAAAATTACTGAACAGAATTAGTTCTGTTCTCACTCAAACCAGGACAGTTATCAATACTGTTTCAGTTACAAATATAAAGAATAGCGCCGTATGGGCTGCTATGAAGAAAATTAACATGATCCCAACAAGAACCAGTGCAAGTACTTACTCTCAAAATACCTACAAAATCAGGCCAATAATGGGGCATTAACTTTTAAACTGGAAATCATCAGTATGATACTTGTAGTCTGCCAGTAGATTCTTCTCCGCTATATTTCTTTCTTGATTATAGAAAAGATGGCCTCCCAGCAGCTACTTTCCTTTTCAGAAGCCAATGTGTTTTATAGCTATCTTACAAGAAAGAGAGCTTGAAAGCTGGAAATCATAGTTCTAAGCTGAGTACAATTCACTGTGACATAAAGATTTTATGTGGCATTATATTATGGCTCAGCAAGAGTAAGAGAGCAAGATGCACTACACTTGCAGTGGTTGTCTCTGACTTCAAAAAAACATTACTGAAATCCCAGACAGTGGAACTGCTCCTACCGTGTAATTCTTTTTCTGCCTTATGGGCAACACAAAACACAGGTTTTCATATTCTGAGATTTTTTTTAATTTTTTTTTTTTTTTCCTAAAGGAGATTAAAATGCTTGCATCTGCCCCAAACACAGTGAAAGAGTGGGTCAGAATTGTCACACTATATTATCATATGGTGAATGCGGTCAGAGGAGGAAACACGTAATTTTACTTGTTTGGGGACTTTCAGCATAAGAGAAGCAACAGCTTCAGACTGCTAGCTAGAGGAGAAACATGGCATCGTCTAAATGCAAACAAGTGGCAAAGGAATATATTTTCATATTTACAGCATTGGTTGATTTCTTATTACATTTTTTATTCAATGGTCTCATAATCATCTTTACAGTTATACGTCTTCTAGGTCACACACAAAGCTAGAGACAGGCACTCTGAGTGGTGTTTCATTTAAATTTAAAAGCTTTGTAATTACATCATTAAGGAAGTAGAGGACCATTTAGTCTTAACCGCTCCATTTTAGTAACCCATATGTAAGGCCCTATCATGACAGCATCCGAGTATCTCATCATCTTTGTTGTAATTATTCTCACAACATTTTAAGAGGTAGAACTGAGGCAAAAAGAGCTAAAGGCCAAAGCCATAAGCAATTATGTGCTATATTCTTAAAGATATCTTCCTTCTTTGTAGGAATTAAATCTGCATTTCTTAAACCTCAAAAATACACACGAATGAACAATCTGTAGCTTAATCATTAAAATGCTGTGGAAGTATGGTCCTTTCTTATGTGGAAGAGGAAAGACATGTGGATCTCCTGAAACCATAGTTAGACCTAGGAATTACATTCGTTGTCTGGCTTAGGGTAATACAGGCAGATCTATGTTCTTAGAACTGTTTTATAGTAAAATGAAATTGGATATAATTTGTTTCCCTCTGCTCACTGTCCTAACACTTTTCAGGTGCAAAATACCTGCATTTTGTATTGACTGAAGGCAAAATAGTACCAGAGCTGATGTGCCTGAGGGATTTCAGAAGTAATGTGGAAAAAATAAACATTTTTCAAGATGCTGAGAAATTACCTGGTTTCCAGTAGAGGATGCTTTCTATATCTTGAGAAAACCGGCTAATTGAAAGCCAGGGGACTTCTAAAGCTTTTGAAATAAATTAAGTTCTATATTGTTTGAAGATGGCAATTAGCATCCTAACAGATACATTCAGAAGGTAAATTTAGAAAACAGTGAAAATCAACTCCTACTTTCATAAATTTCTAAAATTAATTTAATAGTCATAGATGTTTTAAAATTATTTCTGAGAATTAAACTTTTTTTTTTATTTCCCATGTATTATTTAGGAGCAATTACAAGTTTATTGGGAGGAATGTATCTTCATGAACGTTATATGCATGATGATAATTAAAAGCAAAATGTTTTCCCTACTTTTATGTCAAGTAGAATGCTGTAAAAGACATTGAACTCACTCATAAAAAAAAAAAATGGGCTCAATCATTCACAAAATCATAGAATTGTAGGGCTTGGAAGGGACATCTGGAGAACATCTAGTCCAACCTCCCTGCCAAACAGGTTCACCTAGAGCAGTTTGCACAGGAACACATCCAGGTAGGTTTTGAAAGTCTCAGAGGAGGACACTTCACAATTCTCTGGGCAGCTCCAGCCTCACCGTAAAAAGGTTTTTCCTTATGCTCAGGTGGAACTTCGTTTGTGCCTGTTGCACCTTGTCCTATCACTGGGCATCAGTGAAAAGAGTCTGTCTCCTTCCACTTGACACCCATCCATTAGATATTTATAAGCACTGATAAGATCCCCTCTCCATGTTCTCCTCCACAGGCTAACCAGACACAGGTCTCTCAGCCTTTCCTCATAAGAGAGATGTTCCAGTCCCCTAATCATCTTTGTAGCCCTCTGTTGGACTGTCTCCAGTAGTTCTCTGTCTCTCTTGAACTGGGAAGCCCAAAGCTGGACACCAGACTCCAGGTGTGACCTCACTAGGACAGAGTAGAGGAGCAAGACAACCTCCCTCAACCTGCTGGCCACACTATTCTTAATGCACCTCAGGGTGGCATTGGCCTTTCTGGCCACAAGGACACACTGCTGGCTCATGGTTAACTTATTATCCACCAGGACTTCAAGGTTCTTGCCCCTAGAGCTGCTTTCCAGCAGGTCAGCTCCTAACCTGTACCGGTGCATGAACTTATTCCTTCCCAGCTGCAGGACTCTACACTTATCCTTGTTGAACTTCTTTAGGACACCCTCTGCCCAACTCTCCATCCTGTCCAGGTCTCGCTAAATGGCAGCACAGCCTTCTGATGTATCAGCCACTCCTCCCACTTCTGTACCATCAACAATCTTGCTGAAGTTTACACTCCACCCTTTCATCCAGGCAATCGATGAGTATTTTGAATAAGATTGGACCCAGTACTGACACCTGGGTAACCCCACTATCTACAGGCCTCCAACTAGACTCTGCACCACTGATCACAACCCTCTGAGCTCTGTTGTTTAGCCATTTCTCAATCTACCTTACTATCCACTCATCTAACCCTCACTTCCTAAGTTTACCTATGAGGGTGTTACGAGAATTATACACTGAAGAACTTAATGGAAAACTAAATCTGCAAGTTCTAGTTCCATAAGTAAATTTATTAAAGTCAGTAATAATTAGGAATAAATGATAGCTAAAGCAATATTTAGTATGAATATATAACACCAAACCCCCCTGGAAAGGTTCTAAGTACAACTCACAATAACTGGGTTATATCTTCTATATCTGCCCAGCAGGGTGTTTTCTCGTGTACTTATTATGTGAGAATAGGATTCTTCAAGAGATTTTAAGTCATTGACACAAGACACCTTCCCACTCAGAGATGTTTTAGTGGGACCTCTGAATAGAAATTTAGAGAATTATGGGGAAAGGAATGACAGTGTGGTGATGAAATTCATACAGACCATAATGAATTTTGAGTATGAGTACAGTCTTCTACTGTGAATAAACACTGGGTTTAGCATCAAATTATATCAGATCAACACAAATTCATAAGCACTATTTATTACTGAAATTTTCAAGTAGTAAGGCCTGGAGAAAGAATGCACAGGAAAAAGCATATTCATAGAATTAAAAGAGGCTTATGTGTTTTTCCCACTCTACAGAAAATGTGTCAGGAGTGTTAATTTTTCAACTTTTGCTTTTGCTTGAAACATTTTCTGGAATCTTGTCTACATAGTGCTTAACACAGTGATTAAGAAGGTATCTAGATGGCAATTATTTCTTCATTCTGAAACAGTTTCTTTGGACTAAAAGAGATTTAAACTGACAATTACGAGCATTGATCTCATTATGTTTCAATGTTAATGGCAAAATATGTAGTGTAAATATTTCAGAAATGGACTGTATAATAAATCAGAGGTAGATATTAAGGAATAGTTGCTTATGTCTGTGTAGATACCTTCTCCAATTGTGCCATCTCTTTCAAAGTTTGCTGAGGAATGTTGTGTTTGGGAACTTAACACAGTGAGTGCTTTGTGTAGAAAGGGTTCTGTCTGGCTTCAATTCCTGTTATCAAAATATGAGGTCATAGGACTTGATTAACAACCTATGGAGACAGGTTAAATGTTTTTCAAGGTACAAATTCCATATGCTTACAAGTACCGGGATGTCAAAAGCTAGATCTATGACAGACACTCTTTGTTAACCTCTCTCCTTCCCCAAAGGGGAAGAGAAAGGGAATAAGGGAGAGAGACATCAATTAGAAAAGGAAACTAGAACAGGTTTAATGAAAATAATAAAATGGAATACTTACAAACATATACAAAACCAGTATCTAACCCCGTCCTCCCAATGGTAATTACATCACCATCACCACTGATGCTGTGAAGCAGGCATTGGGGATGGGGAAGTCCCAGGCTGGGCCCAGTGGCAGACAGCAACTGGGTTCAGGAGCTGGACACTGGTACTGGATTCAGGAATACACAAATCAGGATCGAAGACAAGATGGACAGGGTCCTCCTTGGATGTCAGCCATTGAAGAAGAGAGCATGAGCCTCAAGAACCCTCAACTTTATACTGAATATGACATATATGGGCTGGAATCCCTCGTTGGTCAGTTTAGGGTCACCTCTCCTGTCTGCTCCTTCTTGCAGGTGCGGCCTTTTACTTTCTGCACCCCCCAGCATGATACACAAGATCCAGCAGTAACCTTGGTATGCATACCAATCCTTGATAGTAACACTAAACATGAAACATTATCACTGCTAGAAGCAGACACTGTCTGTGAAACATGCTGCTAACTTCAGAAGTGCAGTTGGAAGAACTGAGCTGAAAAGTAAAATTACTGAACAGGATTAGTTTTGTTCTTGCTCAAACTAGGACATGGGAACAATTGGAAATATGAGGATCTCCATTTGCTTGCAGTTCAGTCTGCCTAGACTTCTGAGAATGATCTACTGAAGGGAAATACTGCTGCTATTGCAGAGATGTTGCCTTCCTTCTGATTACTGTGGAAGAGGTGGAATCATCCCAGGGTAGTCTAACCAGCAGGTCATGAGAGATCTTGATTGAAAGCCAAGAACTACAGTGACAGCAGAGCCATCAGGAAAAAAATTTGCTTGTATCCTGGTGGTAAGGTCACCTAACTGGACACACCTTGTTTTTTCCAAATGTCTTCTGTGGAACAGACCTGCATTTCATATCAGAACAGTATCAATAAAGAAATAAAGCTCTTTTAAACATGCAAACTTGAAGTAAACATCTTCCCACCTTCTCTCCTTCCTTGCCTGCTGACTGCCTTCACTCAGTGAATCTAAGATTCCCTCCTGGGATGTAATATCATGTTCCGTAGAGTCTTCCATTGGTCAGAGGTAGGTTGAAACTGTATTCACAAAAGAAAAGAGATGGTAAATTACATCCAGATGTGTGAGATTCATGTATTCTGCTAAGTGTCTGTCTACCCTTCTCAGTCACCTTACGCTGTGGATATATTGGATGACTGAATCTTTCACCAAAAGCATTATTACACATTAAATCACATCAATATACCCAGTGAAATTTATACAGTGAAAATCACAGCTAGAATCCTGAGTTGATTGCTAGAAACCAGGACTGAATGAGTTTGAGTTTGTTTAATAAAATAAAAAAGAAAAAAACTAGCTAAGGGAAAAAACAAACAAGCAAAGAACAAAACCTGGTAAATCTCTTTTAATATGCAGAAGACATTTCAGAAAGCATGATATTGCTGCATAATGTAGTTCTCTTTTCCAGTACAGTTCATGTATTGAGATGAGACTAGTAGCACATTGACAAGTGGACTTAGTGGGTGGGCTATTACAAGAAGTTCAGAATTTCTACTCTAAAGCATTCAGATCTTTTTTTTTTGTAATTGTAGGAAATCCGTAAGGAAACCTACCAGGAGATTTTCAAGAGCCGTTAAGAATGTTTTAAAGCTGATTGAGTTGGAGAGTAAACTTTTCATTGTTTCTAATGAAAGCACAGATAAGCCAACACAAACTCTGTAAAATCCCAATGTGAATTAATAACATAGGCTTCTGTCTAGACAATCTTTAACTGAAAGAGAAAATAGCTTCACTGTGAAGAAGCAGAAGTGGAGAATATATTTTTCTTACCCTCTTTTCCCACTTGTGAAGCCAAATGGTTTTCTTCTGTCACTTTCCAACCTCACAATCTTAACTCCTTTCCCTCTTTACTACCCTCAACACTCTCATCATTTTCACCAAGTGTATGTATACCTGACAATGTCCTCTCCGTCTAAGAGAGTCTGACAAGATCTTAGTTTCCTTGTTATAAAAGTGGGAGTGCATGTTAGCACACACCTGTCTGAAGTGTAAACATAAAAAGAGAAGGAAATAATTCAATGTAGGTCTATTTAGTATCAGCTCTAGCACAGTGAACTAGTTTTTTATTTCCATGCAGAACCCAAAACACTAGTTTGGTCGATTATGGATTTATGTAATTCCTAACACAATAAATAAAATGTATTCTAATTGCTTGTTTTATAAATCATACCAACTGAATGAAACACCTTTTCAAACCTCTTGGCTGTGATGACATATAAGACATTTCTGCTGAAGTTTTTGTAATTTGAGACAGTCTTTCTGTGTCCCAGTGTCTATGCATTCCATCCATACTGTTCCAAACATCAGCCTAATTTTTTTCTTCATTTCACTCTAGTTTTAATTCCTATGAAATGTTTTTGGTATCAAACAAAGGTAGTCATTTGGTGGTCACTTGTAATTGATTTAGGAATAGGAAATTATTGAGCCACTCAGTTAATATTTTGTGTAAAAATATGTGGAATATGTAAAACAAAACTCTAAAAATATTTGTTTGCTTGCTTGTTTGGAGGCTGTCTGATGGCACCTGGTGTCTATATTCTTCCTAGGACTGGTTACCAGATTGAATTTTTTAGTTATAAATGTTGGAAGAATGTATCAGAAATAGTGTGGCCAGTTGTACTAAGCAGGTGGTCAACCCCCTGTATTCAGCATTGGTAAGGCCACACCTTAAATACTGTGTTCTGTTTTGGGGCCCTCACTACAAGAAGGACATTGAGGTGCTGGAGCGCATCCAAAGGAGGGCAATAAAGCTGTTGAGGGGTCTAGAGCACAAGTCTTATGAGGAGCTGCTGAGGGAACTGGGATTGTTTAGCCTAGAGAAAAGGAGGCTCAAGAGACCTGAAATGAGGCTGTAGCATGGTGGAGGTTGGTCTCTTTTCCCAAGTAACAAGAGATAGGACAAGAGGAAACAGCCTAAAATTGTGCCAGGGAGGTTTAGGTTGGATGTTAGGAAAAATTTACTCACCAAAAAGGTTGATAATCATTGGAACAGGCTTCCCAGGGAAGCAGCAGAGTCATCCCTCAAATGGAGGGATTTAAAAGACATGTTGCTGTGGCACTTAAGACGTGGTTCAGTAGTGGACTTGGCAGTGCTAGATTAAAGGTTGGACTTGATGATCGTAAAGGTCTTTTCCAACCCAAACAATTCTCTGATTCTAAGAAAATCAGCAGACGTGAGGCCATTCTGACTATATGAAAAGCAAGATTATCTGTCACTTGAATTTTGTCACCATTATTTTGCTTCTTTGAAAGGTATTCACTTCCAGTACTCAGCCCTGTTGTTTGCTATTCACAATGTACGTGTTTGCCACTATTGTGACACATGCAGTGGATTGCTGGTAGCAAGTCTTCTTGACATAGCCGTTTGGGTCTTGTGGAGGAAAGGAGAGGAGAAAAAATAATATACCACATCTGAATAAAGTGCTGAGAAGGCTGCTGCCGGCAAATCTGAAATCATAGATGTCTTACTGAAAGAAATGGTTTGGTCAAAGATCAGGTTAGATGTTTGCTGGGCAAACATCAGTAAGTGGCAAAAAGGGATATTTGAAAACCATGCC
The DNA here is from genome assembly GCA_025331215.1 of Actenoides lindsayi. Classification (NCBI taxonomy): domain Eukaryota; kingdom Metazoa; phylum Chordata; class Aves; order Coraciiformes; family Alcedinidae; genus Actenoides; species Actenoides lindsayi. Next base: position 8,004 of record WTSP01017649.1, read on the forward strand.
TTCACAAGTCACTCATCTCTATAAAATGAACGATATTATAGACAGTAAGAAGGAGGAACATTTTTAGATGTCTTTTTTCCCCACATCATAGAATGCTTCACACCACTTCATCCATATTTACATAGCCTTAGGGATCTGTACATACTGCAGAAGCAAACTGTTCTGCCTATCAGGTTTGGTTCTACCCTGGATCTGTGTGCGCCACTGCTTATTGCTAAGTGCCTGCTTGTCTTTCTTTCTGTAGCTAAGTAGTTCACTATGGAGTTTTCATACTGGAAAGGAATTGCTCTGGTCAAAAAGGAGACATTTTCTTCCACCTTCCATTGTTCTGACCCTTTTGTTCTGTAAAGGAGTCTGGAGAGAGTGAGAATGCCCTTCTGGTGTATTACTTTTAAGCAAGGATTTTATTTACATTTGATTTATTGTCTTGCTAACAAGTCTAATTGTCACCCCGTGTTTGATTGTGTGGCTAATGATTCTTTTGGGTAGAGGAATTTTGTTTCATAGCAAGCCAATCTCTTTATTTTCAGAACTTGAATAATGAGATTTTTGAAGGTGACATGTAACAGTGACATTATGTGAACAAGATCCAGCCTGTGGAATATTGCTGCTTTTTGCTGTTAAACATGAGTTGCATATCTCATGGATATAAATACACTAAATTATGTGACTTTTCATAGTTGATGAGTTTACACACCCTTTAAAAAAAAAACCTGTAGATCCTTAATGAGATAATATGATTATAAAAATCTGCTAGACTATTTTGGCAAGTAGAACGGTCAAGTATGATATGCCATAATTCACTAGCATTAAAGACAGACCTGAATTTGACTTTTCAAATATCAGTCTGATAATATTACTATTGGTTTCTTCAAAACATTACATTACAGATACTCTGGATTTAATGTGTTTAAAATCATAACCTTTTGCAATGTTCCCAGTTTCCTAGTAGTTAAATTATGTCTGTAACCTGTTAAATCAGTGTGTCATATCTGTTTCTTTGCTTTCTTTTTTTTGTTTGTTTTTCTTTACTTTAAAGTTATGATTTCTGTTACCTTTGTTCTCACTATTTATAAATAGTGGAATGCAAGTGTAGTGTATACTTTCTTCTGGAAGTTGTGTTTCATAAAAATAAAACATTTCATATCAACCATTGCATATAAGCCTACAGTTTCTACATGCATTTTCACAAGATCATTTGCTATAAAAAATTCTGCATCTCATTTCCCTCCCTTTCTATATTCAGTTGGGAGGGAAAAACATCAGTACTAGCCTATATTTTTTGGTTTAGTCCTAATATTTTTCACACACACTTGGGTCAGCTTCACCTTCTTCACAATTACATGTCTAATATATTAAAAAAAGGTAACATCTGCAACATAAAGTTCTCATACAAAATAATTATGAAGACTGTTTCTGATGTGTTTAAACTAACAAGTGCCTGTGTTTCTTCTGCAAATTTTTTTCTTGTGCCTTTATATTAACAGAACACTTCTGTCAGAGAATGAACAGGCTTTCTAATCCTATTTGCATGCCCAATATCAGATTTTAGTGCTTTTACCTCATGCTATTGAAACCTCTAGTCAGATTATTTGTTACCAGTAAAATTTTCCAGATTTATATTCAAGTTTGTAAATCATACATCTACAATTAAAAGAGCAGTTTCCTTAGTCTCTCTGCTAACTCTTTTTCTATTATTGTCGTTAGCAGCTGAGGGTATCCTTCCATGGTGATTGCTGAGCATTTTGGTCTCATAAATAGAAAGAAAATATTTGGCAAATATGCATTAGATTTAGAGACACTTTCATCTTTGTGCATACTGATGCAGGTTTAGATTAAGGTTTAGAGAGTGTATAATGGAGGTTTCCAGTGTATACGGAGTGGCCTCAAGAACTTGTTTATAAGCATCAGTTGGAAACATCCATTAGCTGATGCCAAAAGGGTGAATGCCAGTCTTCTTTATCAACTGAGAGATTTCTAGATATGCTGTCTATTTCTTATCTCTTTCTGCTGTAGTAGACTATATCCTCAGGTGGAAGATAATGAGAAATGTGAGTCAGGGTTTACAGTTAAATTTACTGAGCCCTCATAATTGAGTCCTTAGCATAACAAAAAATGAAGTAATAGATACTAGCAGACAGAAAGTAAACAAAGATCTGAATCTGTCCTGGAGCTTATAAACATGCCCTGTATTCACCATCTCTTTTAGTTTGGAACAGGGCTCTTTGGAAAATTCCATTGTTTTGTGTATAGAATTTATTTTCATGGAAACTAGAATACATGTGGGAAACCTAAACTGAATGTTAGCCATGGCACACACCCAGACATGGTAGATGGAAACCATTCCTGGGTCTGTTAGCATAAAAAGCTAATATTTTAGCTGAATATTTTAGCCGTGGCTGAATTTTTATTTCAGTCAGCTAACACCAACTCATGAAAACAAGCAATTTTGAAGTAAAACTAAAATGTTCCAGAAAGCATAATACTTCCACATGATATCTAAAATGTCCTGTTACCTGAGTCAGCCAGATGATGTAAATACTGCCTGCTTATAGAGCATATTGAACTCCACACTCATACTGGGTCATATTCACACTGCTCTAGGCTTTCAGAAAGCAAAGTGTTAGCAGCAGTACTACTTATAGATTTCATACTGTGCTATACTTGCATGATCACATGAATACGAAACATCAAATTATAGATGCATTTCATTAGTGTATCATTATCATTTACATATTTGTGAGATCCAGTAAAAATAAATAAGCAAGTAAATAAATAAATAAATAAAGTCTTAGGCACTTAAGTCGCATCACATTTAAGGAAAGCACAGCCACTTATTGACAGTAATTACCTTTTATAGCAAGTGGATAATACTCAAAGGAAAAAAAAACAAACCAAAACGATTATTTCAAAATAGGAGAAGTTTTCATAGGTTTAACATTTGCTTTCCTATCCTTGCATATACCCTAAGAAAACATAAGACAAACTCAGCAAAGTGTACCTGCTTTTCATGGATAATTTAGGAGCCCACAGGCAGGCCATCTGGGCCTTCATATTTTAGGCCATTAATTCACAACCCAGGTTCTCAAACAAATACCTCTGAAAAGGTTACGTTTGGTATTTGTATTTTAGGACAGGAAATTGCTGGTTGGCTATGCAGAATGAAGTACAAACTCAAGGAGGTTTATACATCTGGTAAGACTGTAAGTTTTGCTAAGGTGCTTTGACCCTTAAAGTACAAGTTTCAGTCTGCCATAGGAACCTAAAGCTGACCTACTGCAAAAGCCCCAGAGAAGACCTGTTTATACTGATGTGACTCCTGGAGTATTTTTCTTCCTCCTAAGATCAGAAGACAGGGACTTTTGAATCTGAGTTCCACAACAAACTTGGTTTTGCTAGTTCTTTCAAGAGAACTTCTCTTCTGGAGAAGGAGGGATTTTATCCATGTGTATAAATGCTTGGTGGGAGGACTAAAAATTGAAAAGCTGAACTCCTCTCAGTGGTGCACAGTGAAAGGACAACAGGCATTGGACACAAACAGAAACACAGGAAATTCCAGTTTTTTAGCATGAATGTGATTAAACCCTAAAATAGGTTGCTGAAATAAGTTGTGGAGTCTTTATTGTTGGAGATATCCAAAACCAGGTCAACATGTTCCTGAGCAAGCTACTCTAGCTAATCCTGTCTTGAGAAAGAATTTGGACTAGATGATCTCCAGAAGTCTCTGCCAATCTCACCTGTGCTGTGATTCTGTGATTTTATGTTTCCTCTCCAAGACACAAGCAGGTTGCTTTCATTTTTTTACCTTACTGAAGTTTTACTGCAGTTTTACCACATTATTTCAGTGAATTCATTCCTATACTTACACTTCCCTTTCCAATAATTTATGTTCTGTGGATAGTTCACTGCAAATATTTATTCTGTTCTCAGATAAGGTAAGTGTAAGTCTTTAGAACAGATTTGCAGTGTGGGTCTGTGAGTAGTAGTTATTGACTATGAGTTACTAATTCACACTTTGTGAATACTACTTTTTTATTTTCTTAATTCACCTCATATAAACATTCCTATGAATACTTTCCATTGTAATAACAGAGGAAGTGAACCCCACTGACTTTAATTAGCTTCCCAAACTAAATGAAGATTCGTACTTTTCTTTACAACATTTTCCCAGTTCTAGCCTTGTGCAAATTTTGTACTACTGTTTTACCTAAGTGAGAGGTATTGTTTTTGTATGAAATCCGTCTCTAACAATGGGGAAAAGAATGAATCAATTAATTCTTTAGCCCTTCATCCAGGTGTTGTATGTAAAAATGAGTCTGAGAAGAAAGTACATATTTCTATTTGTACCTTCATAAAAATAAAAGGAAAAAAATCCCCCAAACTTGATAACTCACTTTAAAAATCATGTATGTCTCATTGTCTTTCAAGACACACTGTGAAAAATGTTATTAAGTTATACTGCTTCGTGTTAAGAAACATTAATGGTCTGATTTATCTCTGGGGAAGATATGGATTCTCCAGGACGGATATTAGAAATTATTGCAAGAGATTGATAATTTAATGGTTCCCCCCCCCCTTTTTTTTTTCCTTTTTTTTTTTTTTTTCTTTTTTCGCAGAGCTGCCAAAGAGTCCTGTAAAAATGCCTTTTTGACCTCTTTCCTCAGTATCTATTCTAGATGGTTTTGTGTAGATAACAAAAATCAAAGCTCAACAGCCCACTTGCATGGGATAGAGATTGATATGAACTATCTGGTTCTTTTAATTCAGTTTTACTCCTCAGTGACAACTGAGTCTCAAAGTGTGCCACAACTGCATGTAATGAAGTATTATTTTTCATGTCCATTTAAATAAATCTTGATGCTACCTCAGAATGGAAAACAGGCACCAGGAAAAATGCCACCAAACCATCAAATGCAGTCCTAATATGAGGGCATCTCTATGCTAATCTTCTTGATCAAGAACTGTTGAGGCAGGGTGGGCTTTGCTTATTATTTCAAGCTGAGAAGTAAATTTTAACAGTGTAAAAAGGTTTGTGAGCTCTGGAAATCTGAGTCATTCCCACTCTGGCCTGGGGCAAGTGCAATCTAAGAGAAATGCTCCAGAGAATCTGTTGAGCATAAGAGTCAGAAAGGAGCAGAGGCTGTAAAGATAAATGAAATGTTCCTTTGAATCCATTAAAGAGACTTTGTAGCATATTCTCTTTTAACCTCCCTGATCTCTTGTACTATGATCTGTATGAAGCTGCTGAAAGGAACATTTCTTAGTTTTGCTTTAATAGCCACTATTTAAAGTGAGCTCATCACAACAATTTTGCAAATACCCATCTATATTCAAATTTAAAAGTAAGACATCATTGCATTAATCCAGTCTAAGACTTTGTAGAAAAATAAATCCAGTTAACTCATTCAAGATACTATGCTCCATATCATCTGCATTAAATACATGAATTAAATATATGACACCAATGACATTATAAGACTAATATGAATATGTAAGCAGAAGCAGCTGTGGTTCTTTAAGGTTTTACACAGTCTAAATTGCAAGGTCATAGTGATAAAACCAAAGTTAAAATAAAAACCTTGAAGACTTCTTTTTTCTTTTCTTTTTTTTTTTTTTCTGTGTCTATACAACTATTAAAAATGCACTCAGATATTTTTTATCTTTTCCATGCTAAAAGCAAGTCTCTGGATTTTCTTCACAAAAGGGAAACAAATACGGTATCTGAAATGTCAAAGTGATTTATATAGTAAGTTTTGTGAAAACTTTCAGGATGCATTCATTACAAGTGCTATTTCTAAATATGGTTTCATATAAAGCTTGTATTTCCTAAAAGATAAGTGAATCACTCAAGGGAAGCTGCTCGTACATTTTGAGGAAATCTTTCATAATATATACTATCTCAAAAGCAGAATATGTAATATGTTGGTGATCATGAATCAAAGAGATGCAGCTTAGCTTATATTAAGTGTTAAATCTTCATATGTTTACCTAGAAATAAAAAATACACCTATGATTAGAAAGTTTGAATTCTATTTTCAAGGTAGATAGAGGAATATGAACCTTTTTAATTCTTCATCTAAAAATGTCCAGGCAGTCTCTATATACATACATTAAGTCTTAGAAGAATCTAATTAAATTGGAAACTATAGCTATACATATTTAACAGATGCTTAACAGGAGAAGAGACTTAAAAAAACTGAACAGTGATCTATAGCAAAACCAGGAAATAAGCCTCCAGACTCAGTTCAAAGCCTCATTTCAAACATATTTTAGAACTAATTTACAAATGTGCTCTCTTTTCTGACCAGTTGTGTTAGATGTACTTTTATTTAGGTTACCTAAAATTTCTTACATTGTTATGTGGAAGGTTTAGGTATTGAGATCATTGCTTCTTTTACTTTTCATCTGAACTAAAAAAAGATAAATTCAGATCAAACTTTTCCATAAAACTGTATGGACTGTAGCTCTCCATATAAGTGGAGAATTCTGCCTTCAGTCAGTTAAATTAACTAAAATTTAGGAAGTACCCAGATGTTCAGAGGATAATCTTCTATTAATTTAATAATTATATCTTACTATTACTATGAGTTTTTATGAAAATAGAGACTCCAATGGATGAAGATTTTGTAATTTTATAATTTTAAAATTGAAACACAATTAAAGCAGAAATTATTAACAAATAACACTGGCACTTAGGTCATGTGTAAAGAAAAAATGTGTCTGTTGATTACATAGATTAGAACAGATTAATATTTTCTTACTCATAAGACAGTACATTATTCTACTTAGTATTATTTTGTTATAATATTCACCACTGCATGATATACATTTGAAGAAAATCCTGTTTTTTGTCGGTCTGTCTGTCTGTCTTTCGGTCTTTTGTTCTTTTACTTCCCTCCATCCCTCTCTCTCTCATCTTTCTTTCTTTCTATTTATGTTCTTCTGGATGTATCCATTTGAAACCATTGTTATTATGAATGATTTCATACTAGCAGAATACAGTTCCACAGGAGAGAAGTCCTAAAATATCAAAACTGTCTTTCTTGGTGTCTCTCTGAATCTTTCACATGAGCTATCATGGATTTCATTAAGTCCAAGAAGTTCAGAAGGGGTATATCCTGACAACTATCCTGACAACTTCTTGAAAGAATAGCTTCTACAATCAACTATATTTTACACATGAAGAATGCAGCAGATGTCCCATTTTCCTATCCCATTCCTTTTTATTTTTGACTAAGAGAATAATAAAAATACATAATGGGCAAAACCTGGTCCAAATGAACTAGTTGTGAAAGCTTTCTTCATTTTCTTCTGAAGCTCTCATGATTCTTCTCCTGATATCAACATTTTTTAGCACAGACTAGACCAGCCTTTCATAATTAGCACAACTACAACAACATAAGAGATCCAAGTCTTCAAATTCCTTTTACAGGCCCTCTCAAAGATTTCTAATTCCACTCCAATTCTAAATCTAATTAGGATTCATATTCCATTGATGACAAAAGGAAAAATGCTTCCTTAGCAAGCTTTTCATTGCAGCCACTGTAAAAATGCACTTAACATACAATTAAGCTGAATAACTTCATCTGCAGAAGACAGGAACTCATTATGGACTAGCTTACATCTCACTGCACCACACTTCAGTGACAGCATCATAGGCACACTGTATAGAAAAAACCAAATTCTGAACCTTTCTCTGTACAAGGACCATATTGCACATTTGCTATTAGAGAAAATGACAGGTCATAAAATGAAAACAAAACTACCCTCTTTACACCTTCTCACACCAAATTTTTTCATGTTATGTCATGTGCAGCTGTCCTTAACATCTCTCAGCTCAAGAGGAATGTGACACCTGTGTAATACTGGTATATTAAAGCATATGCCCTAGCTTCTCATCAAATATACTAAGCACTGGCTTTAGAAAAGTTATGTGAGGTAAGCTGAAGTATTTCTGTGAAGATATGACCAGAAAGCCATATTAGCAGTGTATTTTCTATTTAAAATTCAGTACTTTTTCTTCACCATTAGTTTTAGAAATAATAATCAATTACCTTTCTCTTTTCCTCCTTAAACTTAATTTCACATTGCAAAATCTCCATTCCATAACGTAAAAGGCCAAGAGAGTATGATTTAGGAGGTTTACAGAGTTCAGATCCACCATGCCATCCTGCAGCTTTTGTGCATCATTTCCTCTGAACAAATGCTTAAGTAAATTGAATTTATGGTTATTAGTCTTAGTCAAGACAGTTTGGAAAGACCATATCCTTCCGGACCTAAAACATCATTAAACATATGCCTTCAGAAATTGTCTTTTTATCATCAAAATCTTTTTAACTACTACCTAGAATTCAAGGTATGATTGGAAATACTGTTTCCTTGTTGAAACGTCACAAATTCTGCTGACTTTAAGAGACTAGCCCTGCATTTTCTTGCTTAATTCAGTTTCTTAACATTTCTGCCTTTGAGTGTACTCCTTTTAGATTCTTCATACGGAGTCTGCAGAAGTATTTTTGAGGAAAAGAAGTCTGCTTACTTAACCTTAGCAGCTATCTTGAGAGGGTTACTTCTAACCTCTTCATCTTAATTCTTGTTTGCTTCTCCTTTGAGGTCTACTGACCTAGTAATCTGTGGGATTAGTGAAAGAAAATGGTGGCTAAAATACATCACCTCAGTTAATCTGTGCAGATAGCTAAGTATAAGTAAGCACAGGTTTCAGAAGCTGAGTCACATCAGAGTTCAGGTTCACAAGTCTAAATACAGAGAATATTCACGTGGGAAAGACCAGAGTTCTAAAACTAAATTACATTTCCCCCTGACTTGTCATTCTATATCAAAGCTTACAAGGTAGCGATGTCCCTGATAGAATAAGACATTCTTAGATGTTCTTAATGTGAAACAGATGCTTTTGAATTTTTTACATATTCTTGATACAGAAAGTACTATTTTGAATAACTAGCTACTAAATGGTAAGAATTTGTGAGAAATAGGAAGGATGTTAATTTTTCCCAAGAGTTATTTCAGTTCTCCCAGTGCACAGAAGATTAAGAAAAGTAACCCCTGGAAACTAGGTTACCTAATTTGTCTGCAAACAGGCAAAATGGTCAAAAAAAGGATAATCCAATTTGGAGAAAGCTGAGGTGGGGGGCAAGTATATTTCTCTTGCAAATTCCAAGTTACAAGAACAACCTATGGACATGGGAAACAAATAAGGCTTCAGAGCATCTTTATCTTCTCTGAATTCCAGGACATTTTGGAGGACAAAATCTTATATTGAAAAACAATATAAGTTGCTCATCCATAGATTTTATCCTAATTTCTAGTAGTAGTTAGGACCTGGTTTATGGCCTCTTAAGTCTTCTCAGAGCAGGGCAACTAGGTAGCTCTCTGCTCTACCATTATGTGAAAATTGTTCCACTAAGCAAGTGGCACCATCTCCTGTTTATTTCTTTTAATCCACTTGGTTTTCCTTCTGCTTTAATGAGAAATTTCTTCCTGAAAAGGGGATATCTCATAGTGTTTTAAGGCTCATGGTATTATAACATATTTATTTAAAAGTTAGTATTTTAATGTTGCTTTAGCTAGTTCTGAATGGGTGTATAGGTTTGAGGTAATTACTTCGTGAAAGGTTTATGCAGGAGCTGTTGCTAGGTGGAGCAGAAAGAGACTCAAAATGGACAAGTAGCTCATTCAAAGAGAAAGTCAGAGGTGACTGGCATATGTCTTATGTAGCTGAATTTATTAATCTTTTCAATTTTTGCTACTCTAATTACAAGTTATGTTGCTGTGAGTTGACATCACAGGGAAGCATGTAAAGACTGACAATTATATTTTCTTGCTTTAAAGAAAAAATAATTAAATGAAACTAAACAATGTAACAACATGCAGGGTTGGATATTTCGTGATGCCTATATAGGAACTTTAGGCCACTGTACTTCTACATCTATATGTATAGAGCTATATATATATGTATATGCATATAAATATATGCTATATATATTATTTTGTTATATGTATGGAATAGGTGCCAAATGGATGTCTGCACCAATGTATTTGCTCCCATTCTAGTAACCACACTTAGTGAGTTTGCTTGGCTCCATCAATGCTCTTATGACTAAAATGCAAATGGGAGTTAGGCAAAGCAGTGCTCTTGAATAAAATATCAATAGTCACTGAAGAGAAGAAGATGCCTTTTAAAATCTATAGTAAAAGGCTATGCCTGCTCATGTTTGAACACTTAGGCAAAAAGGCAGTCCCTGTAGAGGTCTTCACCTGATTCTCCTGGTAATTCAGGGAATTAAAGATGTTTTTTCAATAGTATCCTGAAATTTAGGCATAAGCTACATAACCAAGTTAAAACTCCTACTTTTTAAAATCTGAACACCGATAGGGTGTTCTCAATTAACCTGTACATGTTACTACAAACTGAAATCATTAAAGACAGGGGTGTGCCTTTTCCTTTTTGTACTATTATTTTTGTCATAACAAGCCTCTTCATGTTTCCTTTGCAACTTATTTGTATACTGAGGATATTTTTCCTTGGGGTGCTTTATCAACATTAAGTGTAGCTCTTCAAGTAGATTTACTCTTGGCATATAGTACAGCACTTGTATCTGCTATCCCCATTTGTGTTATAGTTGAAGTTGAAGGCTGCTTCATCTCAGCTCAATCTGTCACATAGGTACTACTGTTCATTCCTTCATCTACAGGATAAAAATATTTTGCAGCCCTCAGTTTGCTACAGCTGCAGGGACTTAGCATGACTTCTCCCAATTATCTCCTATAAAGAACATTTAGCTGAAGACAATTTGTCAAGTGCAATTCAGACTTTTGTAGGGTTAACAAGATCTTTCTTATCATTCTTAAAGTATTAGTTGACAGCAAGTTTTATATATGTATACACATATATATCAAAAGACCAAACAACATTGCCAAGGCACTTGGCAACACTATCCTACATAATTGTTCTCATTTAATCTCTTTGGTTTCTAAGTCATTCACAACATTTCAAAAAGTTTCAAAAGGTTTCATATAGTTTAAAACTTTAGATAGTTTAGTCATTTCTATTAAATATCATATTGCTATTCCTTTCTTAGGCCAATGCAGAACAGATTTGTGATTTACTTCTGTTTGGAAACTAAGTAGGAATAATCAAGCCTAAAGCAAGACCTTTTGGTATCCCATAAAACATGCCTTCAAGAACTCAATTTTCTTATGCTGTTTTGTGGGGTTTTTTTCTCATAGAGACAGCCAAAGCTCCATAGGACAAATATGTCCCAAGGGATAAAGGAAAAAGTTACTGAATTATCTGAAAAAAAAAACAAACCCATCATACAATGTGCTGAACTCTACAGTTTGTGAAGAGACAGCTTCCTATCCTGGGGGGGGGGAATAAATATGCCTTAAAGAGAAATCTAACTCTTCTCATTCAATTTTAGATCCCTGAAGTACAGTTTCAGAGCAGAGCAAAACAAGCAGATCTACAAAAATGGACTAAGATCTCCTGACCAGCATCAGGTCTAGAGGGTCATTGTTACAGTACCACCACAGCAAGCAAGAGCAATTATCCTGTCAGCTTACTCTCCTGTGACTGAACCAATAGCTAGACATTTAGAGATGCAGGCACTAGAAGTGATTAAAACCATCCTGTCCATAGTAGCACATTTTTCTACTTCAACTAATGATTGGTTCCCTGAAATAGGTATTTTTGATTTATTTTTTTATCCACAATCTGCTATTTTCTCTATATTGACTGTGTCCCCTTTTGTTATAGCTTTAAATTAAGCATACCTTGTTCTTAGTGTCCTTTTTTTTCTGGGCACCTGACTCATCTCCAGTCACATTGTCATCTCTGAATCCCTTCTGCAGTGAGTGGGCTGCCACACTGCCTAAGTTTAGTAACACATAAAAGTCCATGGAACATACACTGCAACAGTCTCTGAGATTCCAAAAGCGTGGATCCTAGTTGCAGTGCTCACAGCCAGAAGAAATCTTCATTGTTTAAATGCAAGACTGAGTCCTTCCAATTGACCTCTTCTTAGTACCACGAGTTTCCCACTGCTATGTTTGCTCTTTATTCTTGGAAAGAAAAGTAGCCATAGAGTTTAATGACATGGTAATTTCTATCCTTAGATAACACAGCATCCAGGAGGTTTTTTCATCATTAGACTCCACTCTTATTAAGTAAGTGCTTCCTAAGAACAAATCCAAGAAAGAAAAGAGAAGAGAAAAGAGAAACAAGAGAAAAGAGAAAAAAGAGAAAAGAGAGAAAAGAGAAAAGAGAAAGAAGAGAAGAGAAGAGAAGAGAAGAGAAGAGAAGAGAAGAGAAGAGAAGAGAAGAGAAGAGAAGAGAAG
>WTSP01017650.1:0-17957 GCA_025331215.1 Actenoides lindsayi
GATAGTTAAATAATATATAAAATTATAAAATAGTAATTAAAAGTTTAGTCTTATAAAAGGCATAAACTTGTAGGAGTGTAGAATCAGGACCTGTGTATAAGCTTATATTAACAGCAGATTACATTTATTATCGTTATGATCATCAAACCCAGGAGAAGAAACAGCCCGTGTAAAGACAGTGTTGTGTTGAATAATCAACAAGGTACAGCTCACAGATACATTTTTTAAGAGTACTGAAAAGAACACTGGTAGATTGCATCTTGTTTTTAATTTGCACTAAAATTCAGTTGAAAAGCCATTATAGCCATACAGGGTAGTAAAATAGCCTAATAATACTAATCAAATATAAAAATTAAAACCAATTCTAATAGCTGAGCTCTAGTTTGACATGCAAATACATTGGTATGATGCATCAACAAAAAGCCTAACACTGCAGAAAATCAATAAACTAATCTGTACTATTCTTTTCCCTGACTTTTTCTAAGTTGGTTACCTAAAATATATCAAAAATTACTGAATACCTAAGGAAGTAGTTCTGATTTGATGTTTGAAATACCCCTTATTTCTCTAGGCCTGTACATCTAAAATAAATTAGTTTAGTGGGAAACAAACTCACTAGACAATTTAGAAAACGTTTTTGAAATGGTTACAGCAATGGAATCTGAGTCAACTTTCATTTTGGTCCATGATAAAATTATCACCATCTTCACAATGAAGTAGAGCTCAGCAAAACTATTTCATAGGCACAAAGTTAATCAAAACCTACAGGTTGGAGAAAATGAAAATATAACTTGGGATAAATTAAACTGATCATGTATTTGCTTGCAATTCATGAAATACGTTGAAAAGGGGGAGAGGGATTTTAGAAAAACGTAAATGGATTTTAATCTTTAAGAAGTCACAATGTATTAGAGTTGTATTTGAAAGGAATATTTCAAAAAGTAAAACAGTCTTAGTTTGAAATCTAGCTACAGTTTAAAATACATAAAAGTGGACTTAAAGAAGAAAAATATATTCACTTTATTTAAATGTATGCAAATATCAGTCCACTACAAAAAATTATTTTCAAGTCCATCCAGATTATTTGAAATTGTTTTGATTTACAGTTAAACTATAATACCTATGTTCTTTTGACTTTCAGATATTTTTCAGTGATAATTTTGAGTTTTTGCCTTCTGGATTTACTCTTTTGCTTAAAAAATAGCTTAAGTGATGGAACAACTTTCTTTCCTGTTAAATAACACATTATATGAATGCAAAAGTATGGACAAAAGTAACATTAAAACCAGATGTCACTGATGAATAGTACCTGAACAAACAAAAAAAAAATTATCATAAATTCTACTTTTAAATTATATTTTTCAAAGTGTACTACGTCAGATAGAATTATTGCTTTTGTTTTTATCTTGATCCATTAATAGCATATGATGGCCAAATATACACATCCACAAAGCCTTTTGCAGTGGGAAATCTTTTACTTTTTCATATATCCTTTTTTCTATAAGCAGAGTTCACATTGTGCAAAACTTATTGCTGCAATTCTAAGTTTGCTGGGAGTACCAAAAACTTTTATTAAACAATGGGTTTAGATGTTTAGCTGAAGAACAGTATTTGTGTGCACATAAAAGTTATCTTTGACTCTGCTATCTTTTTTTTTTTTTTTTTTTAAATGTGGATAAGGTGACTGACCTTTCACATAAAAAGAAGCTTTGGAGCACCAGCACTAGGTCCCACCCCTCAAGTCCTTCTTATTTTTTAAAACATTAAGTTGACTGACTGTCATCTAGCTCATGCACATATTTGTATAGGCTATGACAGATATCTTCCAAATATTTGTTAAAAGCTATAGAAAAAGAACTGTTCATTTTATCAGAAGAGAGGGAGATACCTGATTCTTTAGCTGCTAAGCTTTTGCTCCCTAAGAGGTCAAAACACCTCCTCACCCTTCCCCAAATGCAAATAATTAAACAAGAACATACATTCCTTTCTTCCATATTTTCTGCAAGCTGACTTGTAGAATCATATGTGCTTTGTTTGTAAACAAGTATCCCTTTGCCTCACTGTATTTTCCTTTTTTTACTTAGAATCAACATTAAAAAAATACTTGTTTCACCCAAGGCTTTAGAGCCTTGCACACAAAGGCATCTAAGCATTGAAGCCAATGCATCTTTGTCAACACACAAGAACTCCCCAGGGTACACAAAGCTAATGACTCACACCTCCATGCTTCCTCAACGAATATCAATTCCTGTAGTGCCTTTCCCTATTCTGTAGCTCACAAAAAGAGTTTGGTCTTGCATCATATTCTGCTGCAAGAACTAAAACTTACAGAAGAAACAGTTCAAAGTATAAAAATATATTTTGAACTTGATGACAGAAAACTCCAGGACAGTTTTTATACCCTATATTATTCTTCTACCCCTGGGAATCCAGGCTCAGCACCTCAGTTGACCACAGAGACATAGAAAGAGAAGTTTTAATTGAATGGCTGTCATTTCACACTATACCAGACCATCAAGAGACCATCAAAGAACCAAGTAAATATTGGATCCATGCTCCAGCCAAGGTACATATCTCCACGTAAATTATATCTATACCTTCTAGAAAGGAGGAGGCTCTTGCCTTAGGAAGAAAATACAAACAATTAACATGAGAGGGGAGGGAAAAACTTTTAAGCTGTCCTCAAGAATATCAGCTTTCATCAGAGAAGAAAACTAGTTGAGATTTGGGAAAACCTTCTCTAAGGAAACAAAACTGTTATCTGTGATGCAGAAGTGCTCATGGGTTCCCAAAGACCTTGAAATGTTTATCTTAACAATAGGCTGCCCCATGCATCTTTGAAAACATTAACATCATCATTCAAGGCATGAAAGGAAGGAAAAGATGAATTATATCAGAGCACTAGGCTTGAGAAAGGTTAAAAGAAAGCGACGCAGAGGGTTAGGCACACAGGGAGAGATGATGTTATCGGCATGAAGTGAGCTTGGAAGGCAAGTCACAAAAAAAGCCATTTTTGTCAGTTCAGAAGTTCAGAGAACATTATCTAGGACTAGCCGAGCTCTGCATGCACACATACATGTGTGCTCCAACATACATGTGGAAAATGTCTCGTGTGGTGAAGCACACTCAAGAAAATGGAAGTCACTGGGGATACTTCTTCCCAAGCTTTTGACAAACCTATATAGTAAAAATTACTAACATTTTACCACTTTTTAGACAAAGATATGAACTGAAGACTGCATAATGCTGACCTTACAAAGAGCAGTGTAGTGAGGCATGTTACAAACTCTGGATACAGAATGGGAAGAAGGAGCCACCCTACAGAAGGGCCAGCACTTACCAGGCAGCCAGAGGCCCCTGCTCTGTTTTGCTAAGTTGAGGTAATTCCTTTGCCTCAAAGCAGAGGTGAAAATTTTAAGCAATACCTAGGGTTTTATGCAGTACGTGATGTGAACTCCCACAGTTTCAAAGTGGGAGATCCCCACTGAGGTTCTGAACAGGAAAAAGGTGTATGTTTTGAGGTCGCATCTCTGCAGTGATTCAGAGAGACCACTCAAGCAAAAAGTTGCAAGCCTGTTCTTAGTTTACAGTGACCAACTTCACTGTGAAGCATTTTTTATATCTGGTGTATAAGTGGTAACCTTTCTTGTGATGAAAACATTTATTTTCTAGCATTTCTAGCATTTGTACAGTTTATGCTTGCCAAAATTACTGATAGGGGGTTTTTTTTGCTCATCTGATAACACTGATCAAAGCTTGCTCTCTCAAAGCTTTCCCTCTGTGACCCTCAGAGACTTCTAGTCTCTACAGTCAGCTCTGTTTTCTACCTTGCTTTTTCCTTTAATCTCACCTGGAGTCACTCAAAATGGTGCAGTGTTTACAATAATGTGCTGAAGCTTTTCAAGTCCATCTGATGAAACATTATTAATAATTCATAATAATATAATAAATCATTTACGTTTCTGCAGAAGGATTTATCACACTGTCTTGCCAGAATCTCTTCTCTTTCGAGGTCCTATTTGTCATACACAAATACCGCTGGCAGAACTCAATTGGGAAACATGTTTCTGCCAGTCAGACCTTAGGAGGTGTGAGTACTCCCTGATGACAGGATCGTTTTTGTAAGGTAAATTCTGCACAACTGCAAAACTTCTTGATGAATATTTCCTGAAGTTAAAAATCCTAACAAAGATGGAAAGCTCAGTAACAGAAGAAACATATGGGATTAAAATGGTCTTCTAACTATGGATGGGGGGCATACACAGAGGACATAAACTGAGCATCAGTAGCTGTTAGAAATTTATGCCCTTTTGAAAGCATTGTAGTTAGGTATAAAGAAGATTTCATGACTTGCTATCAAGAACTCAGGATTGGCCCATTTCTTTTCAATGTGTTAGATGGAGAAGTAGTTTATTGCTGAAGAACTTTTCAACCATAATTAAAATTAAAGAATTTGGACTACCTCTTCAAAAACAGAATATTCATTGCGTAACACCCTTTTCTGTGAGACACAAAGACTAGTCTACAGAAGTCCTGAGCAACTACAGGTCTTATCTGCTTTCACGTGGCGTTGTGGTTCTCTGCTTCTCACAAGACCTTCAAGGATTTGATTTTAGGTTTTCTATTAAAAACGGACCATAGAAAATGAGGTTCATGGTAAAGCAATGCTTTTTTCTTTCCACCCTCTTAATATTTTTAATCAGTTCCCAGTACTGCCCTAATGGTGACTGCTTTGACTTTGACCCATGCTTTAATCTTGTCAGTATAATAGAGATTCCCATTAAGTCAAAGGCAGCTGCTTAACTGGTAGCAGCATTTGAGCCAATTACTGCATTGTGAAAAGGGACAGAAAACTCCCATGGCTGTACAACTAAATAGAAACACTGAAATTCTCTCATCAGTCCTCCTTGGCTGAATGGCATTCAGCAAAATATGACCTCAGTTCAAATCGCTGTTTTCTTTAAGCTGTTATCCAGAGCTCAGTTGTCATTATTACTATTGTGCAAGACCATGCTTTCTTTAAAAGAATGCTTGTTATTTCACCTCTAGTTTTGTAAGCTCATATTCCTCAATCTCAAATTGTCTCTGAAACCTATCTTTCCTATTGTGGGAAAAATCAATAGTTGTCTGCATTTTGCCAGCACACAGTGGCAACTTCCCCCCAGTAAAGTCATTGTAAATTGAGTATTCCTGTTTTACCCACAGAAGTGACAGCAAAGTGTATAGCGAAAGCCCACTGGAATCTCCATGCTCAGTATTTAAGGTTGAAGGTCTTTCCTGGGGATGGTCTGAACTAACATCTGAACAATTTTTTCTTCACTTTGTTCTCACACTAGGTAACCTTATCTGACTTTTTAGTGCCATGTCTTTCCTGTGTGAACCTCCTTTCATTTAGCAGCATGCTCACAGGAACTTAACCAGATCCATAAAAAGAGGTGAGCACTGGAAGACAGCTCTGGTAAGTAAGAAGGACTGAAAATCTCAACAAATCTCCAGGAGCTGCAATAACACTGAATGCACAGCACATTGCCGTCCTGCCTGTCATTCCTAGGTCAGTAATAGGAATCAATTTCTATATGAAACCATCAGAACCTGGAGAGCTAGAATATTGCTGCAGGTGTCGGATGTTCTTTTTTTCCGAAAGCCCTCTCATACCAATTTTTAACAATCAGGGGAGTTCTCAGTTCTGCACATAAGATACGACTTCTTTTTGTGCACAATATGAGAACTGAATTACTATGGGACCTATTCAAAGAACAGAACTTGGAAACTTCAGCATAAATTCAAGTGGTGTTCAAGATGGATAATACACTTCAGTCACTAACATCTGCATATCCAAAATAACGCATGATTCAACAGAGCAATCAAGCCCTTCTGCATGAACTCAGCAGGGCTGCTCTCCAGTTTGCTGGCTAAAAGGTCAGATATTAAACTGACTTTACAATATTACAAGAAAGCTTAGAAACTTGCAGAAGAGCAGACTATAGCAAGGGTTAGAATAGTACATAATTTGAAAAGAATTAGTGACAACAGAATTAGGGTAATAAAATACAGTAAACACTTTTGCTGGCTCTTAAACTATTGAGAAGTAAAACTAAGGCAAGGCCATTATTTCAGTTTATAGAACATAGAAAACTATGTCTGCATTTTATCTAGTCCCTTAGCTTGAAAACATAAATGGAAAGTGCTGATCATGATGAATTTTTACTACATATTTCTTTCAATGAACTGAGAAATATGAGAAAACTACTACTTTTGGCTGATGTACAATCTTTTTCCCCCATGCCTCTAATGTAAAAATGAAAAAGCTGAAGCACTTAAACACGTTAAGAATATATATTGAAATCCCAAAAGTACTTTGGCCATTCTGCACTGCTGTGGAGGTTAGCATTGAATTGCCTTTTGATTTTAAGCCAATTAACGCAACCATACATGAAGAATGAAGACTTAGCAAGATAGTGTGGTCCATTTTAAAGAGCTATAAAAATGTAACACTGTCCCTGAAACACATTTCGCTACATCCTTGTGCATACATCACAAAAGCAGCTGAAAATCACTTGCTTCCATCCTGTTAACATGTAATACAAAACTAAAGGGGATTTAGTCCCATCCCACGAGTGGCAAACTGACTCCCAAACAAATCATATCTCAATTTGTACTTTCTAAAACTTGTTTTCCAGTATGCAACCTATTTACGTCTCCACAGATATGTTTTACTCCAGGTTTACATGTTAAATATATCACCTTTTCATCCACATGACTACAGTCTCCTTCAAGCTACCCATGGTTACGTATTTTATCCTTCACTGATACTGTATATCTAAGGCATCCTTCACCATTCACAGAAAGCTGTTTACTACTTGTACAGACATTAAAGCCTTACCTGGGACTCCTAGATGTATTGTCTACATATACAGAAATGGGAGTTCACCGTCAAGTTTTCAATGCCAAGCACTGAAGAAAGGTTATTGGAAGGATAAGAGTACAGGTGGATGTAGGATCCAGTCTACCAAGAACTAATCCCATGGAGCTATCTTTAATTAAATACCACAGAAACCAAGTGAGAGCTCTAAGCACTTAAAAATATTAGTTATTATTTAAAGCCGTCACATTTTTAGTTAATTTTTAATAAATTTAGAAATCTCTCTGCCCTCCCCCACCACAGCAAATCCTGATTTAAATATGAAGGTAAGGAAAAGAAAAGGTGTGTGAATAGGGCAACAAGAGCAGAAGCCTATCCATTATGTCATACTGGTAAATATGACATATGATGAAAGAAATATACCCAGCTTGATCAGAGGTTCAGATTCTGATAAAGGATACCGTGTTAATGTTGAAACCAAAACCTTATCATATTTTTTTTTTTCCAGTAACAGTGTTTTCTTGAAGCAGAAACAGGAACAGCATTAAAGAAAGTAACAGACAGTTATACCAAAGGTCCTTCATTTCTTTTAGCAACACCCTATCTTTCTTATGATTCAAAAGGAATTAAAGGATGTTTTCAATATTCTAGACCTCTAAGCATGATTTTCCTTTAAGTGTTTTGGTTTTGAACAAGAAGCACTGTAAATACAGTTCTGCAGTATTTGCTTCCCAAATATATAGGGCAATGAAAATAAATTAATTCCAAGCAAAACTCAGTCATCACTATATGCTCTTCTCCTATATTTTGTTTAGTTACGCATATTAATTCTGTAATCGGTGAAAATAGAGAGGTTAGGTAGAACAACATTTGCCTCTTTCATGCTTGGGAGGATTGCAAATGGTTTAGAAGGAAAAAACAGCCATTGGACTACTGTTAAGATTGTACTTAGCAGTATTCAGTGGCTATTGTGGTCTCAGGTGTCATTTATGTACAAATGACTGGACAACAGCAATCTCATTCATTAAATAAATTTTAGAATTTTCAGGTATTTCTCATCAGAACGACTCTGCCAATGGTTGTGATTAAGCACATCCCTCATTCACCTCCTCCAAGGGTCAGACACATGCAGAATGACCCACTTTCTTCCTCGAGGACCAGTCAAACCACAGAGCAAATATGGAAAACGCTCTTCATGACAAGCTTCTGTTAGCTATTTTCTGCATGTCAAGTTACATCATCACTTTTTCATTGTTGCTGCTATTAACTTTATTTTACTCCAGCTACTATTCTTCCCACTAGAGCTAATGCTACATGAAATAGCATTAAGAAATATATATGTAAATCTACTACAGTTGAATCATATATTCATGCGACAGTATTTGTCCAGCTTATTGTTCCATTGAAAACCTTTAGAAATTATGAATGCATTTTCCAGCTTAACCCAATGTAATGCATTAAATTACTCAATCATTGAAATCTGTTCAAATACTGATTGCTACTACTGCCTATTCTAATTTGTCAAAGTGGGGGGTTAGCTGATACTGTAATATGCAATGATAGTTGTTACTATTTATAGACTATTATTACTATTTTTAAACTCAAATGGATTGCACTCAATGTTTCATTTTGTTATATATTGCTCACTTGAAAATCCATAAGCAGAATTCCACTAGTGTGAATGAAACCAGTAGTGGTCCCACTTACCTATACACTCTACATGTAGACGTACTAGCAACACCCAGAACATGAAATTGATGGGCTTAACAAGTATGGTGTTGTTATGCTTGGTTATGAGAAAAACAGTGGAAAGTAGCTAGAGTACAAAGGTATTTATTTATTTGCAGACTTCAAGGAGCTGTGAAATGTAATAGTGATCTCAGCTGCATTGACACTCTCCAGTAGCAAAATTACTAAAAACGAGATTTCAAAACCTAGTGTGGTTTTGTTTTGTATATGTCATTGCTTTGAGATGAAAAGAGTTGTGTCTTCTTCAGCTCTAAAGCTTTATTTACCTACAAAGTTAAGAACAAAATTTGCTAATTGCATGCAAAAAAGGCAGTGAATTAAGCTTTGTTGTTTAGTTTCTGGTCTAAAGTATTCTGTATTGTTAAAAGGGAGAGGACTTGGAAGGAAAAAATTATAAATTATGTGTAATTTCAGAAACGTAAGAATGGATATCATCTCACTAATCTCTGATATAATCATTCCCTGAATCACATATAAGAAACAATGCCATCATAACGTCAATTTCCTTGCTTCCTATCTCAAGAGATGGCAGCAGAACTTCAAAAGATTTGGTTAGGATTGTGCCTTTATTCTTCACATAAAACTCTCTACCAATATTTAGTTTAATCAAAGCCAACGACATTAATACCATCCAGTCTTTTTTCTAACATTTCTAGTACTTTTATTTTCAGCTTGTAATTATTGAAATACTATGCTTTATTTATTAAATAAAGTTACAGTTCTGTCAATAATTGATTTTTCATTTTGCTAGCTTAGCAAATCAAGTCTTTCTACCCAGTATTTCTACCTCTCTCCCTAAGTATTTCAAGCTAAATGAAACAATTTACATTGCTTTGCTTTGTAATTTATACAAGGTCAAAGTGATTTTTTTTTTTTCAAATTCCAGTAATGAAAAAATACTTCACTTTTCTACCATGAAATTTTTAATTTTCCCATCCTTTTTTTTTTAATCTTTGTCTCTGTCCTCCCCCTTTGCCTTCTGACAGCTTTTGTGTGTGTGTGTGAGAGAGAGAGAGAGAAATGGACACTAAACTCTGCATAATTTGCAAATACTTTCATATAATCTAAAAGCTGTAAATAATTTAGCAGGAAGAAAAAAAAGCTTTATGAAGCTCTTTCAACAGCCTTTTAATTACAGCTGGGCAAAACAGAGGAGAGGTGAGAAAATTGAAACATGATTATTTTATAAACAGAACAGCAACAACAATTGTGCTCAAGTTCTAGTGAAGACATTTCACTAATTTCCAATTTGTTTGGGTCCTCTTGTCTTTGAAAGAGATGTCACCACAAACTCAGTAAATGTTTCTTTTCAGCGAAATGACCTTTATGCTAGTGCACATCATTTGCATAGTAATAGTAGGTTATGTGTATTATTTACTGATCCCTTGGTAGCCTAAGGACTGCCAGTGGACTGTTTGCAGTTCACCATAAATTTAAAGCAATCCTCAGTGTTTGTATCATTAAAGATATAGATCCTGAACAAAGACACTTTTTAGACAGTGTGAGTAAGCCATATGTTACCGATTCAGACATATACAGGATATGAGATTTGGGATATCATGATGCTATTACTAGCCTGTTGTAAAAATACTGCATGAAGTGTTTGTGCGAAATACTTTTACTCTCTCAAGTTTGAAAAATGCCACTAGCCTTTCAGCAGGGCACTGGAGTGTAAGAGGATGTTTGGGCAGCATGGCATGCTATGGTCAAGGGAAATGTCCCATTAAGCAATTATATTAATTATAAATAGCCTCCAAGAGGCACACGCTTGCACAGCAGATGATGTTCTTCCCAGAAAAGACGATACAGCCAGGAGAAAAGGCTGTTCCTTCCAAAATTCCTACTGCATAGGCTTATTGAATACAGGTGTTATCTATTCCTGAGAATATTTCTATCCAGTAATTTAATTTGAATTGAATAAACCACTTATATCTTGGCAGCTGACAATTAACGTAACAAGGGCTCACATTAAAGAATATACATGTATGACCATATTTTTAGGACAGAGTTTATTGCAACAAAAGATGACTCAGATGAATTGTTGATGTTACGCAGCATTATTGTCACAATGTTGTGATGCTTTTGACTCAGTAACAGATGGCTCCATATTGTCATTTGGAGCAATATATGCTGTCCATGGGAATTCCCAGTGTGCCTGTCTCTTTTTCAGTTGTGTCAAAGACCTGGGGTGTCTCTTCCAAAAGTGTCAAACTAATTTGGAAACTAAGGAGTTCAAAAGACAGTCAGTTAAATGAGCTCTCAGACTGACCTGTGGGTGTATTCAAACCCAGTTTACAGAAAGGTGCTGGCAGCCTCAGGCCCAGTTGGCTCCTTAGTGTAGGTGTTTGGGTCTGTAAATTATGTCCTGGATATAATTCAGTACCTTGCAATTCAAAAATGATAGATGAGCTTGGTTTTCTAGCTGAAAAGCTGATAGAGTGAAATGCATATAAATAAACAAGCGTTTGTTACTTAGAGAACATGCCCTGGAATATATTTCAGAGTGTCGTCAGAGAGACAAGGAGGCTGATAATGATGATGATTTGTTTGCCATAAATCACAGTAAACACCAGAAAAGATAAAAATTTAAAAATAAATTAAAAAGCTGATGATCTGAGACTGTTTTCTGTATCCTATCCTCTGCTTCAGCAAGTCATTTTATTTTTAAGAATTCACTTAGTTGTGGGTGATAATAATAAAAGAAAGTGTGCATAAAATCTTGATCACTTGTAAAAGTGATCTTGGTACTTTGAGATTTTTCAAGTAGAAAAAAAGAAAAGTATGTATTTCATGGTAAATATTGCCTGGCAATGAACTTGACATTTCTCAATTCATGACTTTAGAATAAAAGTAGAAATGTACATAGCGTTATGTGCTTACACTCAGGTGCACACACACCTGTAGCAAACCTGGAGGAAGATACTCTCTGGCCCTGGCACAACAGTAGCAGAAATATGAAAAGGTTTTAGAATTTTAGGTTTTATTATTAGGTTTGCAAAATTTTAGTTCCTTGCTTTTAAGGAACACCAGGAGATCCCTTGGGCCCCATGGTGCTGCTGCAGGCTGTGGGCAAGCAGGCAGACATGAAAGATGGGGAATCTTAAGCCTTGCCTCTGTATCCAAGCCACTGGGCAATGAAGCCGAGTGGGCGAAGGACCAGCTTATTTTATGACCAGTAAAGGCAGCAGAGGTCAACAGTAAACTGGCACCAGTACAGCCTAACTTACATCTTAGTAACATGTATGTTATTGATGCCAATTATAAGGACACATAAAAAGGTGCAGTTTCCACATTCATTTTCCCAACCTAACAACTATTCCAGAATTCAGCAGCAGGGTCTTTTCTTTCTGCTTAGAGATTTCTTTTAAAGCCACACAAATTTACCCTGCTGCTTTGTCATCTACTGCAACGTGATTCTCAAAAAGTCAGCAAGAACTCTTTTCTACACAAAAGAACTATGATTTTGTATCTGCAAGCTATCTTTGAAAAACGGTCAGCTCTCCTGCCTCTCACAGCTCAGCAAAAGGCTGCCTTGCACATCAGTTCTTACAAGTAATATAAATCTAGACCCTGCCATCACAGGGCAATGCCATACACATTCTGCAGAGCAGTTAGGTGTATTTACATTGATACAGAGTTCATATATAACTAAATATGGGTCATATTCCTGAACATATTTTTCTTCAAATATCATTTTGTTTCTGTAAATTTGTCTGCCATACACAAGATAAACCTTAGAGCTCTAACTTCTTAATTTTGTTATTGTATACAGTACGTCAGAATTACATTACCACAAGCACTGCTGGTCATGAAATCTATCAATAGCCACCACAAGAATACTGTCTATTTTTGTACATCATCTTCACAACAAATTGGTGGATGGAACTACTTAATTGAGGAATGCCAGTATGAGCAATATCTAGAAGTACCTACTGTACCAGAGTAGCTCATCTCCAGTTAAAATACCACTGAGTATGGGACCCAATGCTCAAATAAAGGAAAACCATGTTCCTCCTAAATGTAATTTAATGCTATGTCATTGCTTTAGGGAAGTATAAGATATAAATTCAGTCATCTTCAGCTGGGAAGATGGCTGAGGGGATATCAGAGTAATGTTCAAAATACCACCAAGTATTCTTTAAAGAGAGCAGTTCCTGCTGGTTTTCTGGTGATGCAGATGAGAGCTAATACAAGAGAACTGATTGTGAATTATTCAGAAGAACTGAAAGTTGTTAAGAATATTGCATAGATGATTAAATTAAAAACCAGAAAGCTATGATTGCATACACATGGAAAAACGGAACTGCTGGTTCAACCTACATTTGAGAATACCCAGTGCAGTGGCTGATCTCTAGTGAAAATGTTGCAAATCATATACAAATTAGTATGAATATTTATCAAATGTTTTAATTAAAATTATCAAGCTGTTAGATTATGTTAAAAAAAAATCAAAAGAGACAACAACCATGAAGCAGAAACAGTGTAGCAGAACAAAAACTCAGCTGGAACCCCCATCAGCAGCCAAGGAAAAAATACATCGTGTGAGCATCCCACAGCCTTAATTCAATAATACTCAGAAAGCCTGCACATCCCAAAGGGTCCATGTTGCTTGAAAATGGAATTCATTAATGCTCAAGCTCAAAAAGCAATACCAGAAACCCACTGAACCAAAAAGCATATGCCATGAGACAAATTATCATTATTATAGATTAACTGTTTTCATATTTTTGCTTTCTTTTCTCAAATCCAAACAAACTATGTTAGGGCAAACAGCTTTTTTATTTGTGGAGCTCAGCTTTAAGGTAGTTATAAGACAAAGCAGATCAGAAAACACCTTGCACCACAGAGCTGCTATGTGCTAAACTCTTCCTGCTAGTCAGCTGGAATAGAGAAGACCTACCTTAGAATCACAGAATGTTAGGGGTTGGAAGGCACCTCTAGAGGTCCTACCCCCCTGCCAAAGCAGGATCACCTAGGGCAGCCCACACAGGAACACATCCAGGTGGGTTCTGAAAGTCTCTAGAGAAGGTGGCTCCACAACATCTCTGGGCAGCCTGTTCCAAAGTTCCACCACCTTCACAGTAAAGAAGTTCCTTCTCACTTTGAGGTGGAACCTTCTGTGCTCAAGTTTATACCCATTGTTCCTTGTCCTATTGCTGGGCACTACAGAAAAGAGATTGGACCCTTCCATTTGACACCCACCCTTCAGATATAAGATCCCCTCTCAGTCTTCTCCTCTCAAGACTAAAAAGCCCCAGTTCCCTCAGTCTTTCTTCATAGGGGAGATGCTCAAGTCCCTTAATCATCCTCATAGCTCTCCACTGGACTCTTTCCAGTAGATACCTTCTTGTACAGCACAGCTCTCCTTGCTCTAGCTGACAAGTTGGCACCATACCTCCCTTCCAGAGGAAGAACATTACCAAGTCACATTTGTTTGCAGTATTAATGCAACCCCACGCAGTTACCAAAGAAAGCCAAAAGGAAAATTGAACACAGGTTACCATTTCTGTGGCACAGAAAAAAATCCCATAAAATAAATGATTGAACAGAAGCCATTTAGGATGAATGAACTATTTTCTTGCATGTTCTCATGCATTTTGGCAGTGGAAAACCTCCAGAACCAGGGCTATGTATTTAGTGATAATATTTTCACTTAAGAAATGGTTTTTCCCCTCCAATTTAGATGAAAATCAAATCTAAATACAGTACTTACTCATAAGATTATGACAGCTCCCTCTTGTCAAGCATGCTACAAACACGATTGATACTGAGGACACATTAGACTTCTAACAAGGACCTTAATTCAGAAACTTCATCTACAGAGTTTCCACTGTAGACTGTTATGAATTTTAATTCATAAATTGAAAGAGATTTAAGATTATAAACTGCATCAAGTAATACAAATGGAAAATCTTATACTGAGATAAATAACAGATTAACATATCAGCCTATGGTATAATGAATTACACAAAACAGCATTATTCTATTCTGCTAGCATTGGCCAGAAGAAATGCTAACTTAATGGTGAATATGGGGTATGTAGCACCAACCTATTGTTTTTCATGGAAATTGCAAATTGTCAGCACTTCTAACACAGCCTCAGCTCTGTGTTATAATCTTGGTACTGGAAGGAATGCTTAAATGTTCTATTACTATAAACAGAAGGATTTCCTGATGAGTTCAAGTTGATGGGCAGTCTGTTTGCATATGTGTCCCGCCTAAATTATAGATGCAGAAACCACATTTAATCAGCTTCTATAGTTTTAATTAAAAAGTAACTGCAGTGAAAGGTAAAAATAAATTTGCAGACAGCTACCTACTGCATTTGCCTTACATTTTATTTCAGAGGCAAAAACCCCAGTGCCATTAAGAAAGAGTCTCTGTATGGAAAGGCTCCTTAGAATGAGAAACTGCATCAGAAATGAAAATGTAGGAAGCTCCACATTTTCAGTTTCATTTCACTTCCTCTCCAACTGCTACGGATAACCTACTATTGTGTTCTGTTTGTTTTCTTTATATCTCAGAATAAATACAGTTCCAGATTCATAAACACAATTCACAGTTCATTTAAGGCTGAATCTCTAATAAGCCTGGCTCTGTAATAAGTCATAACATCTTTAATTTGCTGCCTTCATTCCTCTGGGTTCTGTAAAGTTTTTCATTTTGCAACTGTTGTCTTTTAGCTTGCATTCCAGTCTAAACAGTTTATTTGCCATTTGATTATATTTGCCATGACCACAAATACTGCAATCCTGGCTCGTAAACCCCAAGGCTTTTAGGAGGCTGGACAGCTCATATCTGACAACAAAGTGCACTTTCCTCTATAGCAGCTAATATGTTCTATCCCTAAACCCTAAGGGGCCACAGCTATAGACCACCAATTTATCACATGCGTCCTATGTGAATTTTCAACAGAAGAGTCAGCTGTCTCTTTCCTCTTTAAAAGAAATAATCTAAAATTTTGTCTCAAAATCTGGACAGGCCTATGTAACTGCAGAGTAGAGTGAGCATTAATGACTCTAAAGCATTTTTTTTTCCTGTTGCAAGTGATACTTGGCTTAAACATATGAGTTTTAAGCAAATCATCTTGATAATAACCTCTTTAAATTGCTTGCAATACCTCTCAGTTGACTGGAAAGGAGCCTTTCTGTCTGTTGTTTCTTTTCTCATTGCATTACCTCAAAGAGTACTTATATAGGCTTTTAGAGCATTCAGTGACAGGTACCATTAAATTTACAGATTATCATAACACTTTTTGCCAATATCAAGTTTATCAATGAAACCACATCTAAATCATTGTTTGTTTCCTGGGCTTTAAGAAGCAATACTTCCCATCTCCCTCCAAGTGTTTCAAAAGACAGACAGCATCATTGTAGCTAATTTGCACATAAAAACACAGAGGAAGTAGCTTGTGTCAGATCACCTAAAGGCCAGCAACAGAGACAGGATTAGCCCTCCGACCAGCTCCTGTGCTTTGGGACAGTGTTTTAGCCAGTAGGCCATATCTACACGGTTATGGTCACACACCTTTGCAGCAAAATTAACATTTCCCAGAGAAGTCCCATCACAGTCCAGGAGACAACTTATATATTTTAAATGTAAATGGGTACCCATGTACCTCATTGGGTTAGTACCTCTTCTACAGTGGATCAAAGCTGGTATACTGTTGGCAACTTTAACGCAGAAAGTTTTGGCATCATAAGTGCAGAACAAAATAACATTTTGCTAAGGCTTAACACTACTGCTATTTAGTAAAATGCTAACCATGTATTAGAACATTTGCTTCATCATCATTGATTTTATTTCTTTTCATTCCTAACTTAATTTTGATGACTGCCTCATAATAGCTAGATAAGGAAAGAAACATCTCTGTTTAGCAGGCAAACCCTTATGTGGCTTTTTGTGCCATCATTATGAAATTAAAGCCAGGGAGTGAATGCTATGGGTAAAATATGTTGATTTCCCCTGGGAAAATATGTCAGCAGAAAAGTGAACAACTATATGCACACATATTAGAAAACAGTAATACAGCTTGTAATTCTAAAGCTGTTTAAAATCTGCCTTTGGTGTTCACGACCTACTTGCATCTGAGCAGACAGATATCTGCATATATGTATATTTTCCTCTTTTCTAATGACAATAAAACTATATGTATGTATGAAGGAAAATGCTTTTTATAAACAGATGACAAGGCTGTCCACTGTACTTCTATAGAATTTAAAAGGAAATTTCTGTATGAAGAAAAGATGATGCAACCGTTTCACAGATTTGAAAATCCTACATAGGTTATGACAAGGGATTTTTCTCTGGCAAGGCTGTCATCCATCAGCCCCAAACACTGCGGGAGGAGGAACAAGGTGGCAGAGACTGTGGTTTAATCAGGTCCTAAATTTATTTATTTGACAAATCCAGTAAACAAGCAGGCAATAACTCATCTGTTACTGGTCACTCTTCATTTTCCAGGAGGTGAAAGGAGCAGCTGAAGAGAAAAAGCTTTCAAAGCCTACCCCAAAACAGTGTACAACACTGGTAGTGGGGAAGGCAGTCCTGCTTCACCTCATTCAAGTGAGCAGCCCTTTCTTTCTCAGCACAGCAGCCTCTTGTTCCAAAGAAGGGAGTAAAAGGAGCCCTTGAGCACAGAGGGCACTGCAAGCACATCACCTGCTCTCCTGGATGGCTTCCACCACCACCACCACTCGCTGGGGGGAGCCGAACATGGATACAAGAAAATTACAAAGGCTTGGAATTTTAACACAAGTCCTAAAATGGAAGAGCAATGGTGGTGGTGGAGAGGGTTTTTTCCTAACCTCTGTACACTGCTGACAATCACCTAAGATATCCCACTTTGTGCTAACAGCCTCTATGAAGACAAAGCAGTACTTGTTTTAACGCTAATTAAACATCACATGTAAGATAAAACTGTTGTCCAGCTATTTCACTGCTACAGCAAAGTGACTGACTCTATAAGCAACTCGAACAGAGAAATAAAATACCCTGTTTAGCAGAAACGATCTACTCAGCAACTCTGGGAGTCACAAAGGTGATACAGGGAGCTTTTAAATGCCAGAGCAGGCGCCACCTCCTCTGAGTTTTGAGCATCACAGTTACTCCAGACTTTAGCTAAAGATCAGAGAATTACATCAGGTCCTATTACACAGCAAGGTAAATCACCATGCAGTAACCAAGCAGTGAGTTAATAAAAGTCAGGTAGCTGTAAATCTATGGAGAATGAATTTCACAGAAATCTTCCATTCCTGACAATTGCACACTCGGTCACAAGCCCACTGCTCAGTCTGTTCCCAGGAATCCCATGTCCTGGAATGGCGGCGCTGGCAGCACCTATATG
>WTSP01017651.1:0-66201 GCA_025331215.1 Actenoides lindsayi
GGGGTCAGTCTCTTCTCCCAAGGAACAAGTGCCAGGACAAGAGTGAATGGCCTCAAGTTGCAGCAGGAAAGGTTTAGTTTGGAGCTGAGGAACAATTTCTTCCTCTCCAGGGTTGTGAAGGCCTGGCCCAGGTTGCCCAGGGCAGTGGTGGAGTCCCCATCCCTGGAGGAGTTTCCAAGCCATGGAGATGTGGTGCTGAGGGTCGTGGTTTAGTGGTGCCCTGGCAGTACTGGGTTAATGGTTGGACTCTTCCAACCAAAACAATTCCAATCTGTTCTTTCCAAAATGATAGCGGAAAAATTATCTACAGAGAGGACTAAGAGGAGGACAGTTCTCTGAAGCCAAGGGACTCAGGACATACTTCAGATACTGAAACCAGGCACAGAGCCACCGTACACACAGCCCCTCCTCCACCCACACCCAGCATCACCCTTGTAAGCAAAGCCCCGCTCCCTGGGGAGCTGCGGAAGCAGCTCTCAGATCCCCAACTTACCCTTCCTTGCTTCCATCAGCTAATAATCCATCAGGGATTTCCACAAAGAGGCTCTGATTAGAGAGCACCGCATCCCAGGAGGAGGTCTTCACCTCAGTGACCTTGTACTGGAAGTGGACAATATGAGGCTTCCCTTCGTGCACTGGGACATCTTGGTTAACAGTGATCTTCTCGTCCTGCGCAGGGGAGGGAGAAGAGCTCATGAAACAGGCTCTAGGATTAAAGAAAACTACCCAGTAGATTATAAACCAAAAATGCAAGAGCTTGTGGTTGAACAAGCAGGCAGAGGGACAATGTTTTCAAGGGGAGCATCCTCCTGACAAAGAACCAGGCTCTCCAGACAGGCGGCGTCCAGTTTCAGGCCGCTGCTAACATTTACCACCACGAGACTCAGCACGGCTCGCAGGGGTGCACGCACTCAGCTGCAAGCTCACGCGCGAGCCTCAGCGCTCTGAACGAGTGTTGAGGAGCCACCGTCCTGAACTGCCTGTAATATCTTGCTGTTATTCTAACCCGATACAAAAAAGTCAAGAACCAAAAAGTCAAATCCTATGTACTAAACAGCCAGGGGAGCATAACCAGAGAGCGTGAACGCAAGATAAACGGTACTGTAGTTTTACTGAGAACGGGATACTTTTCCCTTCCCCTCTTGCTGCCTCAGGGACACCGCACGACAAGAACTCAGACCTCAGGACAGTCTTCTCGTCATGTTTTCCTCTTCAGGGGAGCGCAGTTTTGCATATTTACATTACATGAAATCTCTGGGTAGCCACTCTCCGCTGGTCCCAGCCCCAGCTCCGAAGGGTGGGGAACGAACCGCCCTTCAAAGAACACAACGTGCACCGACAAGCTGGCAGAGCATCTGCTGCTGCGGTCCAACCGGTTCCATCGTCTCCTCCATCCTCAGCGCCGTCTTTTTGTTTATGGGATGGGGCCACAAATTGCTTTCCCAGGTTTTACACCCAGCCGGTACAGCAAATGGTTTGCCTCCTGGTGTAAGGCAGGAAAATAGAGAGCGCAGAGAAAGCCCCAGAAGCTCCACAGATTTGAAGGATGTGAGGAGGTCTTTTCCAGAGACCGCACACGTACGCGTCCCCCTCCGGTGCTGCTCTAACCAGAGTGCCAAGCACGCAGAGTGCCTCAGATTCAGCAGTTCCTAGAAAACAATTTTGTGGTTAAAACTCCATTCCTTCCTCCGATGATTTTTTGCAGGCAGTTGGCTTGGCCTGGTAATGATTTCCACATTTCACTGCAAAGAGCCCCAAGGAAAGGAAAAAGAAATTCATTAGGTTCCCGAGTTAACACCATCAGCTGTAGTGGAAGCTGAGCTGCTCCCAGGCTGCTCGGCTGCAGGCTCCTGCACCCCAATTCCCTCACATTTACAAAAGTCACCTGCACAGCTCTGAAGGGCAGGAGGAAAACAGATCTTAGAAGTCATGTCTGCTCTGGGAAAGCCATGTGTCCCCCTCTCTCTCCCTCAGCTGGTGGGGTGGGAGGTGGTTTACTCCATCAGGTGAGCGACCATCCCATCTCCAGGCTGTTTATTTTAAACAGGGTGATAATTCGGCAGCTCATTATGAGCTCTCAGATTGTGGACTGATGATGAAACAAGTGGCACTGCTGCAGAGAAGACAGCACCTCACTGGACAAGGTTTCCTAATGTCTTGTAGTGACACATCTCTGAACACAACACAAACAGGGAGCCAGGACAGCAAAGGAAACCCAGCCCAGTTTGGATCCGCAGTGAAGAATCACTTGAACGACAGGCAAGACAAACACATCAGCAGCCAACGGTGCCCAGTAAGAGGGTGGAAGACTCCCCATTATCGCTGCATTTCAAGCGGATGCCTTCTTGTAGGTGTTTCAAGCTATGAAGGTCTAAGCACTGCTGGAAGACCAGTGAGTGGCTCAGCAAAAAACATCACCAAGAACCTCTCCAGGCTCCTCAAGCCTGTGCCCCAGCTCTGGAATCCCTACCACCGCACGTTACATTAAAATAGACCCCTCCTGGTTGGACCATCATGACAGAGAAGCAGCCATCGAGTACGTTCACACCGGCAACAAACATGGCAGGTGAATCAGGACCTGCCCAGCTTCGGTCTCTGAAGCAGAGGAAGCCGCCGTTTGTTTAAAGCCCACAAAGCTTCACTGAAAAACAACAGCAGAATAAATATCCTGTAGGAAATCAGGTTCATTGAGTTTGAAAGAACTTGCGGTGGCTGCGCCCGCTATCAGGTTTTCCTACTTTTAGGCCAAGAAACCTACCAGCAGCTGCTCAAGTTAAGTCAGACTTGCTGCTGGTAAAGCCACGGCCAAGAGGCAGAGCTGAGCCCAGAAAAAGCTCTGCAGTGCAGAAGTGTATTTTAAAAAAGACCCACAAACCCAAAGGGATTATGGACCCGTCCTTCACCAGTGACTTCCTCAGAGCCTTTTACAGTAGTGGTTACTCTGCAGAACTCTTCTCTTTCAGAAAAGGTCTTCCTCTCAAGAAGAGCTCACAGGTGATGCTTTGCTTATGCTTCAGGAAAACAAAACCAGGGTGAGGAAGCTGCAAAAAGTGGCCTGGGATTGACACGTAAGAGGCACACATGTTTGTGGAGGGAGGCTGTCAGGAGCCTGTACCAGGAGGCAAAAAGCTTCCCAAGCCATCTGGCTCAGCCTTTTCATCACCAGAAGTTATGCCCAAGCACAGTTTCTCCACTTAAAAGCCCCACAGTGTGCCAGCCCACGAACTGAGGGCAGCTGAACCACAGGGATTAACAGAACCAGTTCCCCTGGTTCAGCAGGAATTGTGTTTCCACAGCCCATCCTGGGCAGCTGAGATTTTATTTCCAGGCATCAAAACAGAGCGAGCAAGATGCTGGGGAGTGAAGCCGTGCCTGCAAAGCAGCAGACCAGAATTCTCTGGAAGCCGCTGAAAGCAAAACGCTGTTTACGCAACAAATGTTGGGTTTAGTTCACCCTGACAAAATCCTCCCCATCACCCTGCTGCTGGCAAAAAAACCCCGCCGGCCTGTCTTTCACACACCAGCTGCCTGACCCACCATCCCTCCAGCCCTCGGCTCCGTTTCAGCGAGGCGAAGCCGCAAGGCCCAGCTTCCACCCGGTTACAATTCATTCAGCACAAGCTTCTCCAACCCAGCAACGCTCCTCGGATGTCCCGAGAACAACGGGGGGAGGCCCCTGTGCGCTGGCAGCCTAAGAAGAAAGGATGTTATGATCGACCGCGGCCAAGCGACTGGAGAACCCCGTGCAAGCAGCCTCCTCTTGGCATCTGCTGCACCTGCAGCCTCCTGCCAAGTCTTCCAGCCAGAGCACGTCCCACCGCAAAAAGCCTGTCCTGACTGCACAGCACCGGTGCCAATCCCTCCTGCATTCCCAGCTCCCTCGGTGAAGGGCTGAGTATTATTAGCAGGACTAGCACAGGGATTGTCCACCGGACTGGGCACTGGGGAGGCCACCCCTCGAATCCTGGGGTCAGTTTGGGACCCCTTGCTCCCAGAAGGACACTGAGGGGCTGGAGCATGTCCAGAGAAGGGCAGTGAATCTGGGGAAGGGTCTAGAGTACAAGTCTGGTGAGGAGCAGCTGGGGGACCTGGGGTTGTTCAGCCTGGAGAAAAGGAGGCTTGGGGGAGACCTTCTTGCTCTCCACAACTCCCTGATAGGAGGCTGGAGCCAGGCGGGGTTGGTCTCTTCTCCCATGAAGGACGTGCCAGGACAAGAGGAAACAGCCTCAAGTTGTCCCAGGGGAGGTTTAGTTTGGACACGAGGAACAATTTGTTCCTCATAGGGGTTGTCAAGGCCCGGCCCAGGCTGCCCAGGGCAGTGGTGGAGTCCTCATCCCTGGAGGGGTTTCCAAGCCGTGGAGATGTTGTGCTGAGGGACATGGTCTAGTGGTGCCCTGGCAGTGCTGGGTTACGGTTGGGCTCAGTGACCTTAAAGGTCTCTTCCAACCCAAATGTTTCTATGATTCTATTAAGTCCCTTAACACAGAAATACTGGCAACTATCGAGAGCCACAGCTGTTTAATTCCTCGGGCTGCTGCGTACGAGCACTGTGTCACGTGCTCCTAAGAAGGCCGGCTTGTTCAGAAAGGTCATCCCTTCAACTAGAACAGCTGATACAGCTGGAGAAAGTACTTAAGCTTTTGGGTCCAGATGCCTTTCCAGGTCACACTGGCTGAAAAAGCTCATCCTGCTGCAAGTACAGCACCACTGAGAAAGTCTCAGTAACCACCATCTGAGGCTTGACTTTAAACCATGGGGCAATGCAGTCTGCACTGGTCCAGGGTGGGCTATGCTCCAGATCATCTGCTCCGACAGCTTCTGGTAGGTTTTGTCAGCAATACACCCAGGGAGAATCCCATCTGTACTTCTGGGACGCAGCTATCTAGACAGCAGGCAACCCCTGCCAAAAGCTTCTGTGCAAGTTCAAGGCCATCCTGAAATCAAACACTTCAAAGGCTCCAAGCTGCAATTCTTTCCACCAGCGTCTCCTCTGCGCTGAGCTCCTTTCCTGCCTTCAGACCTCGCCTAGCACGCACAAGAGGCTTTAACTTGCGGGGTCCCCTCTTGTTCATCCCTGCCTGCCCAGAGGGAATTTATTACTGGTCCTGAGCACTCTGGAAGCTATTTATGTACCTTCTTTATCCGACAGGAAGCCCGTTGTGCGCCACTGCTTCTCTGGATTTCATACCCCTCCAACACCTGTGACAATTCAATGTCACAGCATGAAGTTGATGGTACCTTGCTATTAAGGGACCTCAGAAGTTTACATTTAAGTCAAAAGCATGGACTAAAAGGTCACCAAGGCTGCATTAAAGAAAACTCCTCTAAAAGCAGCTGTGAGGGCTGCGATTCTCTCACAGATTTGAAGAGGAGGCTTTGGTGGCCATGACCCAAAAGGGCCTGTATCTTTTCATCACAAAGTCTGTGTGCCTCCCACGGAGTAATTAAAAATCAAGTCAAACACCTAGAGACACCCGAGAACGACCCAGATCCACGTGCTCCCTCAACACGTCTGCGGATACAAAGCCTTCCTGAGCTCACCTCATCCTACGCACGTGTTCCAGAAACATCCCAGTCTGCAAGGGCACCTCACCCTTCTCTGAAGTCAGGAGTTCCTCTGTTCAGGCAGCTCCCAGACCCCGACAGCTTCACCTTCCGCACCAGGGCACAGGAAGGAGCTTATCGACCGTTCTCTCTCTGCATTTCACCTTTCTGCTTCTCGCTTCCTCGTCCGGCAAGACACTGGAGAAGCCATTTTGAGTTCTGATAGCGCTGTCCCCACGTACGCCAGCTGACAGGGGCCCCCGGGGAATTATTTGCTGCTCACCTTTGAGAAAAGGTCTCTCCTTCGTTAATAAGGATGGGATATTTAAGCGGGAGAGCACTGCACGCAGCTCGGCCACCTTCCAAGAGCGGTGCTGGAAGATGAACTGTGCTCCCGCTTACCACCTCAGAGTTATTTGCATTTATTCCCACCCAACTGTGGAAGGAAATGAAGACAGTTGCGACGCAGGTACCGGGCATTATTTCGACGTCAGATCTTTCTCACCTTATATATCAGAGCTGAAAGAGAAGGATCCCTGCTACCCCCTCGCCCACCGGGGATCTTCGACAGTGGGTGAGGGGCATCAGGAGCACCACAGAGGCCCTGGAACAATGTGCCTGCAGCACTGCAGCTGGGGACAGTTACTCAAAGGTAAAATACTACTGCAAGAAAAAGAGAGAGACAAGACCAGGTTACGTTAGTGGGGATCACATTCTGGATGCTACAGGTCCTCACAACCCCAAACCACTTGTCTCCTGGCTCCTCCATGGAGCAGCAGAGGCAGCCATCAGAACTTTAATGCCCAGGGAATCTCCGCTGAAACCACCAGTTCCCCCAGCGGTGTCGGCGAGTGGCGGTGTTTGGTTAGGAAGGGAGGAGGGGCTTTGTGGCCGAGAACCCGGCGAGAGAGTGCTGAGCAACCTCATGCTAATAAGGGACGCCTGGAGGCCTGCCAATAGCAGATGGCTGGAAACGCATGACCAGATGAGCACACATTTTCTATAGACAAATATCTACAAATAGATCAACAGGACCCAGAAGGGAGGAGGTTTTAAGTTTCACAGTTGCAAAACGAGGAGGAGTGAAAGGGCTGGTTCTTCAGAGATTTCTGACGCTGCTCTACAACGTCCGAGTCGACGTTTTTCACACACAAATGAAACTTTGTGCACGCGGCCTTCACCCCAACCCTAAAAATTAGAAGTTCACCCCACAGATGTCCTTTAAAGAGCCGGCAAATAAGCTTCCCTTGCAGTTTCTACGTTTGTTTGGACATCCAACACATGGGCTTTCAGGATCGCTTTGAACACAGGCTTTAATATCTGTTCCAGCTTTTAGGAAACCCATGAAAGCAAATTATTTTACTTCTGGAGTGCTGCTTCCTTTATCAGCCCCACAAAAGCTCTTTGCCGAGGCACGGCACAGCAGCGGTCTTCCTCTAAACAAAGCCTGCAAAAGCAACGCAGAGAAACCACTTGTTCCCCAGCGCTCCCGCTACGAAACAGGCCAGTGCAAAGCTATGTCAACAGCACCAAAAGAAAGGGGCTTCGACAAGCACATGGAGAGAGGAGCAAGGCTCTGACCGACAGGATCTGTACACACATTGACAACTTACTTTCTGCCCTAAAACTTCTTGCTTGAGCTGTTCCCAAGACAGTGTTTTTCCACTCACCGTGAGGGCGAGAGGCTGAAGCATCCGACGACCTGCGCTATTGGAATCACCCGAACTGGAACCAGACTGCAAACAAACCACTGAAACTGGGCGTTTGTGCCAAAAAATAATTCGCAAACGCGGTTACAGCAGAGGCAGAATCTGTGAAGATCTTGGCTCAGCACCTCCTACCAAAATAATCTTTCTACAGGAAGCACAAATATTCTTCCCCACATATTTCCTCCTCCAGGTTCGCCAGGCCAGGCTCCTCAGCAGCAATCCCGTCAGACGCTGCTTGGAGAATAAGCTCTTCAAACACACCGGGAAAAGATATTCAGCAGTGGCAGTGAAGATGTCCCAGGGCAAACCCCTCTGCAGCCGTGCTCAGTGGCATATTGTGTTCATCCAGTACCTCTCACGGCGTGACTGGGGCTATCAATGGACCAGTGTGTATTCAGTAGTAGTGGATGTGGAGAGGCATGACAAAGCACTTTGTTGTGCCGCTCCCCACCCCCAGAAAGCTGTTGGCAGTTTTGTTATTCCCTTCCCTCCTCCCTTCCCCCCCCCCCAGTCAACAATGTACTATTGATAGCTCTGGACAACTTGCGGCCAAGGCATCGAGAAGCTGGATAATGAAGTGTAGTTGTGGGAAAAAAAAAAAAAAAAGAGAGAGGGAAAAAAATAATAAAGAGAGGCTGTAGTTTTCATGCAAAGCAGCTCAAGACACTTCCCAGTTTTGCTTCCTCTGGCACATGCAGAAGTCAAAACACAAGACCCCTCCAGGCGCTGAGCCCTGCCCACGGTGCTGGTGCTTCGCTGAGCCCAGATCCTCCTCCAAACTTCACAGCTCGTGTCCCGAGAGCGGCACACGCAGGGAAGCGAGCAGTGCCTGCGTGCATGGGGGGTGCATCGATTAAAGAGGTTTGGCTTCCTCCAGATGTGCCTCGGCGCCCCAGGAAGAAGTTCAGACAAAGTCGGAGCCCTTCCCACACCCGCAGCGCACCGCGGCCTGTTTACAGCTTAAAAATGAGGGTTGTGCTCCCTTTCTGACCCATCTTCCTTTCTGAGAAGTCGCTTCCCAGCGGCACGGTTTAGATTAAGACGCATTTAGATCACCGAGGGCCTTTCCCTTGAAGAAACTCCCAAGTGAAAGCTTCTTTGACTGAGTCCTGCATGAAACAGGAGCCGGAGGTTTTCAGCCAGCGGGTATAATTTTATCTCGCTGAGCTCCCAGCGATCTCAACCCCATGCCATCCCTGGGAAGCGCAAAGGACAACTTGGCAACGTCTGAACCCCGTCGGGGCAGCTCCTGGGCAGCCCTCACACCTGAAGCTCCCAGGCCAGCGCTGCTCAGCCCATGAGAACCACCAGCACCCCGGGGGCTGAAAGCTGCACGTTTTCTTGCTTTTTCTGGGGGGGGTATTTGCACTGAACGCTCTGACCAGACAGAAGGATCCACGCAGCTCCCCTGACATGACAGAAATGAAGGGGGGTTTGTTTTCTTTTCTTTTTTTGCCCCTTTACAAGCCAGGCTCTGAAGATACATTGGCACCTTGCCCACAATAATCAGATATCACGCTGGCAGCCATTGCAAGTCACGTATTTCGGAGCTTGATTGGAAGAGCAACTTGTAAATAAGCCTCGGATGAAGGCAGCGTAGCTGTGCACGGAGGGGCCAAGAAACAAGGCTTGTTTACACACCCCCTTCGGGTCCTTATCGACAGGGGACCATAAACGCGCAGGAAATGACACTTTGGGGACTCGGAGCAAGGAACGGATGATTTGTTCGGCTAAAATACCCACAAACGGAGCGAGCTCACGCCTACTGGTAACCAACCCATCGGGGGAAAAAAGCCACCTTCCCTTAGGGATGCAGAGGACTGCGGGAAGGGCGGGCACAGACCATCCTCGGCATGCCAAGGCTTATTTATTAGCAAAAGGGTGCTCAGGCACTCACTGCACTCCCGCAACCCAGCTACCCCGGGGACCCCACCGCGGTGAGCCCGACCAACCACCCCCCGGGGGTCTCCCCGCACGGAGAGAAACCCTGACGGGGATTTTAAGTGGCGAAAGGCCGAGAGCCTCCCCTACTCCACCCTCCGCCGCCTCAGCGCCCGCCGCTCCCCCCGACCCAGGCCCAGCCGCCGCCACGCTGAGGACGCGGAAAGGCTGCGGCGGGCCGGGCCGGGGGCTGCGGGGAGGGGGGGAAGCTGTGCCGGCAGCGCCCCGCACCTGTCCTGAGTGTTTATCATCCTGGGCTCAGCTCCGGGTCCCGCTCTCGTCTCGGTTGGGTCCTCCCGCTCCACTCCTCTCGCCGCCTCCGCCCTCGCTCGCCGCCGCGCTCCGACTGACCCCGCGGGCCGCGCGCCGCCCGGCCCCGCCTCTTCCCCCCCGCGCGGCCCCGCCCCGCGCGGAGGGACCGCCGGCCCCGCACAAAGGCGCGCGCCGCCCGGCCACGCCCATCCGCCGCGCACGCGCGCGGCGCTCCTATTCCCCACGCCCCTCCCGCCCTGCCGGGGGCGTAGGCTCCGGGCTGTCGGGCGGGACACCCCGGGGAGGAGGATGGGGAGCAGCCGGGATAAGGAGCCGGGGAACCGGAGTCGCTTGGTGGGGAGGAACCTCTAAGATCATCGAGTTCAATTATTGGCCCAGCACTGACAGGGCACCGCTAAACCGGCACCGCATCTCCATGGCTTGGAAACCCCTCCAGGGATGGGGACTCCGCCACTGCCCTGGGCAGCCTGGGCCAGGCCTTCACAACCCTTGGGGGGAACAAATTGTACCTCAGGTCCAACCAAAACCTCCCCTGCTGCAACTTGAGGCCGTTCCTTCTTGTCCTGTTGCTTGTTCTTTAGGAGAAGAGCCTGACCCCACCTGGCTCCAACCTCCTGTCAGGGAGTTGTGGAGAGCAAGAAGGTCTCCCCCAAGCCTCCTTTTCTCCAGGCTGAGCAACCCCAGGTCCCTCAGCTGCTCCTCACCAGACCTGTGCTCTAGACCCTTCCCCAGCTTTGTTGCCCTTCTCTGGCCATGCTCCAGCCCCCTCAATGCCCTTCTGGGAGCGAGGCCCCCCAAACTGACCGCAGGATTCAAGGGGTGGCCTCTGCAGTGCCCAGTCCAGGGGGACAATCCCTGCTGGCCACACTAATGCTGACACGAGCCAGGATGCTGGTTCCCTTCTTGGCCACCTGGGCACTTGCTTTATCATCTTCAGCTGCCTGCTAACCAACCCCCCTCAGGTCCTTTTCCACTGGGCAACTGCTGGGCCTTGGTGGTACTGCTACAGAACAAGCCACAGGCTCTGACATGTGATATCCCACATGCTCAGGTGAGCATCTACTGACAGGGGAAAGGCAGCAGCCATCACCTGGACAAAGATGATGAGCCTGGAGAACCAGGCAGTGCGAGCAACCTGTGGGGTTCAGCCCTGCAGAGCTCGGCAGGTGCTGAGCCTTCCCATGGGGCCAGAAACTGAGCGGCTTGCTGGAAGACAAGCCCCTGCGAGTCTTTGGGTGCACACCGTGCAGGTTGGAGTCCTGGGCAAGTCTCACGCCTCCTCGCCTAGTCTCACACTCTCCGTCTGCCGCTGTTCGCAACACACAGGCCTGGCCCTGGGTGGGAGCAGAGCCGACTCCTGAGTGACACACGGCAGCCTCAGGCACCGTGTCCCCGGCGAACTCCAGGATCTCACAGGCAGCTCTTGTCCGGGGCTTCCTGGTTCCCAGCGCAGCGGCAGCGGCTCTGGCCTGCACTCGGCAGGATGTGACCAGCTGTCCTGCAGAAAGCTGGATGCCAGCCAGAGCCCAAGTTCAAACAGAGCCCGTTAAATGGCCTTTCCCCCCCTCCTCTGTGTTTAAAGCCCCGCTCGCAGCCGTACTTCTATTTATAATGCCAAGGAAAAGCAAGCTGAGACTTTCCCACAGTGCCGGCTTCTCAGGCGATTGTTGTTTGGGAAGCTGGAATGTACCCGATATTATTTTTGTATCCCCCCGGGAAGGTGGTTTATTTTTTTATTGCATGTCGCTCCGTGTCCCCATCTGTGCCGAGGGACATGGTGAAGTGCAAGGGCTGCCGCTCGTGGCTCTCAAATGCTTTGCTGAGGTGCCACCGGCTCGAGTGGCTCTGCCTGTGGTGGGTGCTCCAAGAGACATCCTGTGACCGAGGACTTGAAGCCAAAGAGGCTATCGTTGATATTCCTGTCTCGTTACTGAGCCCTGGGAGCACCCATCGTGTCGCTTGTTCACCCTGTGCCTTGGTGTCCCCCATGCATGGAGGGGCGATGGATAATCCTGCGCAGAGAAACAGGCTCATCGTCAGGACCCTGCCCGGGGTCTTGACAGAGAGAAGTGTCACAGCTTTGGGGTGGTGTAGAGACACCACGTGAGGCTGGGCCATACTGACTGGGCGGTGGCGTCACCATTCGCTGGGGTGTTGCTGCCAGCGGAGTCCAGCTGGCATGGGTTTTTTTGCCTTTCTTGGCCGCACGAGGCCGTTCCCTGCACCGGGAGCTGCTGTGGGATATTCCAGGCAGGCCATGGGCACAGCCAGGCTGCGGCAGCTCCACGCTGTCCCTGAGCTCCCGGGCAGAGCGGTGGAACTCCCTGCTTGGCAGAGAGGATGTTCTGCCTGTCCTCTCCTCAGGTGTTTGTCCCTTGGCAGTGCTGCCTGCCATGGGGACATTTCTGCTGGCTCATATTTGCTGCCCTTGCTATAAGCAGCGTGGCTCTGCCAGGTGCTGCCACCCTTCTCTCCAGTGAGCTGAATGGAGACCCAGAGCTCATCTGCACTGGGAACTGGTGCCCACTCATGGGCTGGGGGTAGCCTAGAACTCTCAGAGCTGCCTGACACTGAGATGGAAGATGCTAGATGGAGACAGGCAAGGACAAGACAATGGGACAACCGCTCGGTCACAGCCTTCTTGCCCAGGGGACTGACAGCAGAGACACTGCCCAGATGTTGGGGGCTGCAGAGGAAAGCAGGGTCCCAGCGGAACAGGTCATCTCTTGAATGTTTCCTCTGTGCTCTTCCTTGGCTGCAGTCCTGGCCATGCTGTCTTTGCTTTCTGTGAGAAATGGCCAGAAACTAGTTCACTCACCCAACCAGCTCCATGGTGATGCAGTCACAGGGTCTCTTGCTGACCTCATGGTGATGAGGCCACTCAGATAAGGAAAATGATGCTAATTGTAGAGGGGGTTATACCAGGAAATTGTAGAATCGTAGAATCATTTTGGTTGGAAGAGACCTTTAAGGTCATCAAGTCCAATCATTAGCCCTGCCCTGCCAGGGCACCACTAAACCACGGCCCTCAGCACCACATCTCCACGGCTTGGAAACCCCTCCAGGGATGGGGACTCCACCACTGGCCTGGGCAGCCTGGGCCAGGCCTTCACAACCCTTGGGGGGGACAAATTGTTCCTCAGGTCCAACCTAAACCTCCCCTGCTGCAATTTGTGGCCATTTCCTCTTGTCCTGTTGCTTGTTCCTTAGGAGAAGAGCCTGCCCCCAGCTGGCTCCAACCTCCTGTCAGGGAGCTGTCGAGAGCAAGAAGGTCTCCCCCAAGCCTCCTTTTCTCCAGGCTGA
This sequence comes from Actenoides lindsayi, assembly GCA_025331215.1. NCBI lineage: Eukaryota > Metazoa > Chordata > Aves > Coraciiformes > Alcedinidae > Actenoides > Actenoides lindsayi. Next base: position 12,771 of record WTSP01017651.1, read on the forward strand.
ACAACCCCAGGTCCCCCAGCTGCTCTTCACCAGACTTGTGTTCTAGACCCTTCCCCAGCTTTGTTGCCCTTCTGTGGCCACGCTCCAGACCCTCAAGCATCCTTCTGGGAGCAAGGGGCCCCAAACTGACCCCAGGATTCGAGAGGTGTCCTCCCCAGTGGGGACAATCACAGAAGGGACAGGCTGTAGCCCTGAGCTGTGCCAGTTCCCCCAGCAAGTACCACATACCTGTCCCTTGGCTGTGCCCTCCCTGTTGGAGCAAAGCGCAGCCATTGTCGGGGTGTGCAGCGGGTGCTGCATCCAGCTGGAGCTTCCGCCGCAGTTCCTTGGTGCCTACACCCACGCCACACAGCCAGCTGTGTTTGAAAGCCGTCACCTAATGGAAAACCTTTCCAAACAGAGGTTTCAAAATAATGAGAGGAAAGGGTTGGTACCTTTACTTACAAAATTAATACCCTGTAGTTATTTAAAAATATCTTCAGAAAAGTGTCATTCGGAACTTTTCCTGGGATGAACACATACCTGGGAATGTAATTATGTTTTCAACAGCAGCCTTTTCATCCCCCATTCTATGACTGCTCTTTTTGCATGTGAGGATCTTGTTTTACTAAGGGAAAAATAAAAACGAACACTGCCAGGGAATTTTGTTTTCATACCTTGGTCCTCACAGCCCCAGCTACCAGTTTGATCTTCCTGTGCCAACACGTCTATATCGTGTAGCAGCTCTAGCAGCACCAGGAGTGTTCCTGGGAGTTTGGCTCCCCGTGTTGCTGGGTGAGCCGTTGATAAATTCCCTTGAGCCAGTCCATGTGTGCATCTGTGAGGCTGGAATCATGTCCTGAGGTTCTCATGCAAGTGTCCATCCACGAGGTGGTTTTTAACGGTTTAAACTGTTGAATTGTTGAAACTCATGTCTTGTGTCTGCTTCACAGCTCTAACAAAAAGAAGAGGTTCCTTCCAAGCCACGCTCATACAGTTTTCTGCTGTTCCTTTACGTTTCCAAAAGGATGAGTTGATTCCTTGGCAGACCTGCCTGGAGCTGAGGGTCAGATTTAAGGCACGTTGCCGACATCAGTGGATTTCTTTTCTAATGAGCTTTGTCAGAAGTTGTTATTTAGCCATTAAGTTCACGCATGAGCTGAGTTGAAAATCTGCTAGGTGTGAATTAGTGATGAGAGAAAAGCAGGTCAGGGAACGTCTTGTTTCAGAGCACGCTGAGCGTCAGGCTTAGCTTGGGCGTGTCCAAGACCTTGAACCAGGGTATGGGCAGAAGAAAGAGCGTCGAAATCATGGCAAGGGATGACTTCATAGAATCATGGAGTTGATTTTGTTGGAAGAGATCTTTAAGATCATCAGGTCCAACCATTAACCCAGCACTTCCAGGTCAACACTAAACCGTGTTCCTCAGCACCACAGATTTGCCTCTGCTGTGCTCTGAAGGGGTGTCATCGCTCTTTGTACTGGTGGGATGTGCATTGAAGGTGTTCTTGTGCAGCATGAGTTTGGGGGTTGTTGGGGTGGAATGAGGGGTTGGATGGTGTCAGGGGGATGAGAGCAGGTCATATGATGACACAAGATAGGTCTGTCATGGACTTTTGTGTCATTGGTGAGCCTGTGCTTGAGGATAATGCTCTGGGCCAGCACCAACACCTTTTCAGGCACTAGACAGGGCTCTGCTGGGATGATATAATGGGCATGGGGTGAGATGATACTTCAGAAGGCATGCCAGAGCAAGTCCCTAACAAACCTGCTGTCCCTCCAATCACAGAATGTCAGGATGGGTGTCCTGGACAAGCAGGCAGGGGTTTTACTGTCAAACGCTGGAAAAAAGGCAGTCCGTCCAGCTGTGATCTCCCGGAGATGGGGTGTGATGGAAAAAGTAAGCCGTGAAGAAGTACAAAGCCTACAGCAAAGCGGGGAACGCGTAGGTGTGAGGTTCAGGCATGCGGCTCCCAGCTCGAGACTGCGTCAGCCGAGAGCTGGCAGCAGCACGTACCCGCGGGAGCAGCGCTCTCCCAGTGGAGGTTAGCTAGCCAGGTCACCACTGCCTTGGCCAAAATAAATGCTCCTGTGTTTCTCTGCCTCTGTTTCTCCTGAAGGAAGCTTCTTCTCTGCGTCATTCCCTCCTCCTCAGTGCCCAGAGCTCTTTTCCTTGGCTGCTCATGGAGCAGGTCACGCTCCAGGACACAGCCCTGCACAGGGTCTGGGGGGTGGCCCCAAGACACGAAAAGGGGGAAAATCTGAGGACGGAAACTGGTGAAAAAGCACACACGGGAAAGCACACAGGCGGTGAGGAGGTGTCTTGCTGCTAGCACCTTAAGCATCCGAATCCCAACAGGTCTCCCTACTGATTTTTGTGAAAGCTCTTTCAACTATTTTTACAATGAGCTCATATTTTCTGGCACGGCTCTTCTCCCTCGCTCATTTAGCAGAGGCCTGGCAGGCTTTGTTTCACCTCTCTTTAGTCATCTGCATGTGAACCGAGAACAGGCAGCTCTGCTTGTTGTCCTTGGAGAAGAACAGGTATCTTCAAGGTGTCTTGTCTTGTCTCCATGTAGATACTGCGTGAAGGTGGGATGAATGGAGCCGGAGGGGTTTCTAAGAGAGCTGCCTGGACTTAGCCAAAATTGGGCCCGTTGGCCGCCCCTGTGCAATGGGACTGGCTCAGAAGCTGTTTTTTCTTGGTGGGTTGGGATATGGTGGTTCCTGTGAATGGAAACGGGGTTGTGGAAAAAGGTGCCTGAGCAGCGTGTCAGTGTGAAAATGCATACTGATGATGGAGACTGCTGCTAGTCCAGCCCAAAATCTGAAAGGCATCTTGGAGTTGCATTTTTAAGACCACAAGCTGACTGCACATTGCAAGGACAACCTGAAAATTAAAGCCTTGCATCTGCTCAGGGTATTTCTCAGGATCTGAGCAAGGCTCCTTAGAAATTTCACGTGACAAGAATTGAGAATTCTGACTTGGGGTACCTTGTTTTTTGTCATTTGTCTTAATGTCTGTCTATAGCCTAAACTAAGCAGCCCTGGAAAGGACATCTGCAGATCTGAAAGCTGCGGAACGCCTGTTTGTTGACACCTCTTGAGCTGGCAGGGGAGAAGCTGGGAAGAGCGAGCTGAGAAGCTTGAGAACCTGTTCAGGCAAAACACCTCCTCCATTTGCTTTAATAATTTTTTTCTCTCAATGCTACACCCCATAATAATGTGTCCTGGCCTGTTTTAATGCACTGGATCACTCTGAGGCTTCAGCTGAGGCCTGTTATCCAGATATTTCTAGAACCTGATCCTGCCTCTGTCCCATCCTCTGGAAGAAGGTGATGTTGTTCCTTTCTTTCCACGTCACACGCACGAACGCAGACATCGCCACCTGCGCCTGGGGATTTCGCTCCCTGCAAGCACCCCAAACCCGCGCGCTTTGGTCCTTCTCTTCTGTGGCCCTCTGTGGGTGCGAGGCTCCTGCTCGGCGCGCTTCCTCGGCCAGATGATTCCTCGGCTTGGTGCATTTGCGGCCCCGCAGGAATTTGCAGGCTCAGTGAAATCGCTGGGGGCTCCCCATGGAGCCTGTCTGGGTTGTTAGACCTCCGTACGGTTTGCCAATGGAGGCAAAGAGCTGACGGAAGAACACTGTTTTTCCACACAGCTGCCTTCCTTGCTCGTGGCCTGGGAGCCCAAACCTGGTCCCTGGCTCCTCTCTGCAGCCACAGCGTGTCCGCCACAAGCCAGGGTGCTGCAAACCCTCAAATTGCTGATTTTCTGGAGATGAGCTCCTTTATATTTTCCAAATACTGTTAGAAGCCCACTCTGGGTAGTTTTGTTATGAATATATGTATCCTCAGGTTCTTGTCTCCTAGAGGTTCATGCTTTATGACCTAACGGATGTTCTTCCAAATGATGCGTGTCCATTATTTATCACAATGTGGACAGCTAAATTGCTTCGTACAATTTAAACTTGCAATTTCACTTCTCTTGGCTGCTTTAAACCCACCAAATACATTTTTCCTTCACGTGTCAGAATCGCTTTATTCCGTTTGTTTTTTTAGGTGTGATTTCATTTAGTCTTATAAAATGACATTTTTTATTTGAATTAACCCCAGAAATCCCTGCTAGAGCAAGCAGAGGGGGAGAAACATCTCGGATTCTGGAGGAGCTGAACGTTTACCTCAGCGGATGGAGGGCACTTTGTGATAAGAATGAGAAAAATGCCCTGAGGTCTTTTACGAATAAGGTCTGCACTATCTTCATAAAGAGCTCAAAAGCTCCAAGCTTTGATCACCTGTAACTCTGGCAGCAAACTGGTAGAAAGGAAGTAAAATCTGTGTTCTTCATCCAGTTCCCTTTTCAGCTAGATGATGAATGGCTCATTTTTTATCTTGCAACCCCATTTTGCATGTTTGTTTTTTATCTCACAGCCTCAGAATATGTCCAGATGCCAAACCTTTTCAAACCGATTACCTTGCACTTCTTGTTCCAGGGAAGTGTTGTTTGAACACAGCTTTGCCTGAAGAATGGAGAGAGGAAAGAAACAAGAGGGAGACAGGAAAAGGGCCTCCCCGGGCTCTGCACAGCTTGTGGTTTGTGACAGAAACACCTTTGTGTTGCAGGTGACTCCAGCTGGATTCTTCCTGGTGCCTTGGCCTCCGAGATTTGTCCCTGAGAAACCAAATGCCTTTTTTTTCTAAAAATATTTTCAGAAACCTCTCTCCTTTGGGAGACCCAAAACAGGTTCATGGTTGGGCTGTAATGCTGGGATCTGTGTGTCCATGGGCAGCTCGCCATCCTTGGGGCTTTGGTTCCAGCCACCAAGGGAGCCCAAGCTGAGGAAAGGTCTAAATGTTTTGCCAAGAAGGACCTTGAGAAAGTGCCCATCAAACAGCCAAGTAAGGGACTCATGAGCAGGTCATATGTAGTCCTTCAAAACACTGATCAAAAGCTTACTGAGTGTGTCCAGAGAAGGGCAACGAAGCTAGGGAAGGGTCTAGAGCACAAGTCTGGTGAGGAGCGAGCTGAGAGAACTGGGGTTGTTCAGCCTGAAGAAAAGAAGGCTGAGGGGAGATCTTCTCACTCTCCACAACTCCCCGACAGGAGGCTGGAGCCAGGTGGGGTCAGTCCCTTCTGCCAGGAAACAAGCAACAGGACAAGAGGGAACAACCTCAGGTTGCAGCAGGGGAGGTTTAGGTTGGACCTGAGGAACAATTTCTTCCCCACAAGGTTTGTCAAGGCCTGGCCCAGGCTGCCCAGGGCAGTGGTGGAGTCCCCACCACTGGAAGGGTTTCAAAGGCTTGGAGATGTGGTGCTGAGGGCCGTGGTTTAGTGGTGCCCTGGCAGTGCTGAGTGAACAGTTGAACTCAGTGGTCTGAAAGGTTTCATCCACACAGAACGATTCTCTGATTCTATGAGCTACCTGTATGGAGGACATTCCCCAACGCTTCAAAAACTGAGTGTACATGTGCTGCTGGAGCTCAGCCATAAGTTTAGGTTATGGATGAAGGCACTACACCCATTGGAAGTTTCTCTGCAGACCACATTAGCTGGCAGGAGAGCTGTGCTGTCCTGTGGAGGGGACTCATGATGCCTTTTGAAGGGAGACTGGCTCCTGGATCCTTTGGATTTGAATTTTTGGATTGCTGTGCCTCACTAGGTATACAACATTACCTAAGATAGATGCCACTTGCAGTTCCAGGGTGCAAGGGGTGAGCCTGACCATGACCTTGCTCCCTGCCTTCTCCTGGCACATCTCTGAAAGAAGGGATGGGAACAAGTGCTAGACCAGGAGCACCAACATTCCTGGAGTGCCCCCTTCAGCCCGCCTTTTGGGAACAAGAGGAAGTGGCTTTGGCCCTGAGCCGACCGCCGGCATTTTGCAGAATGTCATGTAGATGGCTCTGCTCGACGCTTGGCCTGGCTCTGGACATCGAGGAGAAATCACCCGAGACCAAACTTCCTGCAACCTGCTCTCCTGAGACATCCATAGACCAGTTGTGTAGCAGGCAGACCAGTTCCTGGACACGAGCAGATCCCACCCTGTGTGTCCCAGGCAGGGAGAATGCCACGAAGAGGCCGTTCCCAGGCGGGAGATGGCTTCTTGGCCTCTCCTTCCACCAGCACTTCCGCCACCACCTCCTGGAGTCAAGCAGCAGCGGCTGGCCACGGGAAGGGCAGCAGGTCATGGGAACCAGCCCGAGGACAGGAGGCCAAGCCGCCACGGGAACCCCGTGCGACACCCCGGCACGTGGCCCTCGCTCCACCGGGCCCGGAGACGTGAGGTGATGCCAGGATCCCTGCCGCCGCACCCCGCCTGACCCTCGCCAAAAGCTGGGTGCCCAGTGCCCCTCCTCGCCATGTTCCCTTCTCAGGCATCGTTCCCACTGGCTGTGCCAGTGGGCGCTGCGTGAAGCCAGGCAGTGGGGCAGGTTATTCTGGACCAGCTGAAATGTCTCTTGAATATTTTTCTCTTTTTAATTAAGCGAGGAGTCTCTTAAAACTAAAACCTCCAAAACATTAAAACCTCCCGAATACTAAAACCTCCTGAACACTAAAATCTCCTGAACGTTAAAACCTCCTGAACGTTAAAACCTTCAAGTACTTGGGAAATACTAAAGTACCACTTTTGGCTCTGCCAGCATGTTGGTTTTTTTTAAAATCGTTTTTTTTTTGATTATTTGCCAAGTTCTGCTTTCAGTTGATTAAAAAAATGGCATGGTTTGGAGTTCCTCATCCCCCACATCTCTCCCAGAACTTGCTGGGGCTATTGTCCATCCAAAAGAGCCCCGGGAACATGTCCCATCCTTGTCCCCACGTGCAGCCCTGTAGGTCCTGCTTCCCCCCATGGCCCTGCAGGTTTTTTAAGGGATGTTCAGCTTAGCCACCATCTCCCGACCAGTTTGTTCTCTGTGTTTCCAGCTCACTTCTCTGGCAGCGGGGCTGGATGTGCGTGGGGAGGGTGCTTCATTCAGGACCGGAGTGTGGAATCGCTTGGAAGCCAAAGGGAAAGGCAACGGCTGGAGGGGGCAAAGCAAAGGCAAAAGGCAGACAGAGGTTTTCTGTGCAAACTCCTATCGGCGTCGATGGAAAAACAGTCGCTTTCTGGGCCAGAGCAGAGCGTGCCGGTCTCGCCGGGCCCGGCGGCCGCAGCCACGGGATGGCGGTGCGCTCCCGCGCGCCGGGCACCCTCCAGCTCCGCCCCGGCGGGGCCCCCGGCCAGCTTTGCTGTCAGCGCCTCGCCGCCCTGCTAGGCCTGGGGGGCATTTCCAGGTGCTTAGTGCGTTAGTTCACTGCGCTCTCACTCCGCTCCGTATTTCACCAGCTTGTGTTGGTTGCTGGGGGGTTCCAAACTGGGCTGCGGTGGGGTGAATCCAGGCAGGAGAGCAATGCTGAGGGGGCTGCGTCCTGTCTGTCCCGCTGCCCATGGGGGGGCAAGGGGGTGGGGGGCCCAGGGCAAAACCTGTCCCTTATCTTCACCCTACGGACATCCTGCTCTCTCTGCACCCCAGCTCCAGGTGTTGCCCACCAGTGTCACTTGTCACCCCATCCATTTTCTGGTCTTTTGTGCCTTCCTTGGTCCTCTGTCTCCTACCTTCCCACTAGTGCTAGTGTTTTCCTGCCTTTTATGGGATTTATATCAATTCCTGCATGATCTTCCTGCAGCCTCTTAGGTGGCAGGTGTGGATCAGGAGGGTTCCTCGTCTCAGGAAGCAGACACCGGGAACAGCGGCATGTCTCAGTGCTGTTGGCACTGGAAATGGAGAGCTTGACACATTTAAATCCCACCTGCTAAGGCCTGAAATTCTGGGGGGTCAAATATATTTGCAAACGTTTTAACACAAAACCAGGTCCTTCTCCTCATCAGCCTCCTTCCTTGCCCATCCCTATGGCAAACTTCTGCTGGAGAAGGACACAGAGCTGTGTCACTTGAAGAAACCTGTAACTTTTGTTCCTGTCTTGTGTCTGCCTGCAACAGTTTTATGCTTTGCCCCGGAGATGTCGGCTCTCGCTTTCCGGCGTCGCAGCGGCTGGGAGGCAGCAGCAGAGGTTTCCTTCCAGCGCAACGGTTGGGGTCACTCTTTCACAACAAGCGTTTTTCTCCCAAGCACGAGTTGCCCTTCCCAGTCCAGCAAACTTCTGAGCATTGCACCCTGTTAACATTGCGCCTGCTGAGATTTCAAGCTCTCAGGACTGTGTTCTCCAGACGAACGCAGGGTCAGCAATAACTTTGATTTAAAATAACGCAGGAATAAGCCTTTTATGTAGCCTCAGAAGCTTGATAAATTAGTGTTTGAGCTCCCAGGGCTTCTCTGGGTCTGGGATCTGTTCATCGTCTGCCCGCTCCCAGCTGTAATTGGTGAGGAGGGAGTGATGCGGCTTAAGCTCACAGAGTCATCCCTGGGTCTGGCACATGGACTCAGGCCATGGTGTTTGTCACGGTCACTGCAGCCTTCTCCTTAGCACCCCAAAACCACTGTGGTCTCGGGACAGGGATGCCAGGACTGTGCTGGGCTCCCCGTGGGGAGGTCTTATCCTTCTTTGGTTTTCCTGTTGCCAGACTTGGGAATTTTCCCAAAACGGCCAGTGGAAAATATAATTAGAAAGCAGCAAAAAAATGAAGGTCATGGTTGTGCCCTGGCTGGCATGAGCTGCCTGGCAGAGATGGGGGGGTCTCCCCCCAGCTTGCCTCTGTCCGTTCCTTCACTTCCCATCTCAGCCCCTTCCCCAGCTGCTTCCTCCACCCTGACTGTCCCCCCTTCTTGGTGTGGGCAGGACACAGAGCCACCAAACCCATTCTTTGCCTGCCAGTACATGCCCGGCAGCATCCAGCCCAGCTGGGCAGAGGAGCTGATGCCACTGCAGTGCATGGGTCTGGCTTACGGTGGGCACGGCAAAGACCCATCCTGGGGCCAGGCTGAACTCCGCGAGCTCTTCCTGAGTGGTGAGGGGCCAGAGGCAGCCAAGCTGGGGCATCCTCAGGGGGTCCGACCACACTGCTGTCCCGTGTGAATGTGGCCTCTCCCAGCCCACCCGGGGCACGCGTGACCATGCGAGAACGTCCTGTCCTGGTGGAGGAGGTGGGGGGATGGACAGTGGGGGAAATGCGGGGGCGGGAGCAAAGCATCACTCAGCGATGGGAACCGACTGCACCGAGGAGGGGTCTTCAGGGGGCAATTTAGTGGAGGCAGAAGAGCCCAGCTGACTCTGGCTGGCCACACGATGAGCCAAGCCAGGAGCACATACAGCTCCTGCCATCGCTGACTGGCAAAGCCCTGCCAGAAAGCCCTGAAAACATCTGAAGAGGACGGGAGGACAGAGAGGGGAGAGGGTAGCACTGACCCATGTAGCTCCAGCCAGCCAGGCCCCACTACCAATCTTCCTTGATGGCCCAGCTGTCACTCAAGAAGCTCAGGGAAGACATGCCGGGGCTGATTTGGGAAGCAGATTGCCCAAGCATGTGGTGCTTTGCAATTCCAGGGTGGTGGCTTTGTGTCGGGCCATGACCTGTCAGTGCTGCTCTTGGAGGATATGCCCAGAGCCAGGGAGCCAACCCCATCCTGGCACCCTGAGGGACCCGTGAGAAGATCATTTAATAACAGTGGAGTCCCATCTGCTGAGCATGTGGACCAGTCAGGCCCAGTGACACACTGATGACACATCACAGGGGACATGGCAGGGGACAACATCCTGGGCCTTGCTGGATGGTGAGTGCACAGCTGCTTCTCCCAGCCTTGCAGTGTGGCAGGGAGGTGTGAAGAGCTGTATTTGCTCAGGCAAAAATGTATCCCTCTCTGGATTTCATCCTTACACAGGGCAGCCCTGAGCAGTGCTCCCTTAGGAGATGGTGTTGGCAGGGAGCCTTTCACGCTGCGCTTTAGATATTTCCCTACACTCCCTGGGGTGCTGATCCTGGAAATCCCTTCCCTTGGTTTGTTCTTTGGCATTTACACCCCCTGGCCCAGGTCAGGACCAGGTCAGTCCCGTTTCTTTTCCCTCCATCCTATCCCTACATCTTCCTTCTCAAAAAAATTTTTCACAAGGACACCTGAACACCTCCTGGAGATGAGACCTGGCTTGGATATCAAGCCGTGCCACCCTCTCCTTGTACCCAGTGTGTTGGGTTGGCCATGGAAAACCGGCCTCTTCCGACAGAGCTGGGCATCGCTCCTTCCCTGCAGTGGTGCTGCTGCCTGGGGCTTTCGTGGGTGACTCTCTGCTGGCCTTTTCCTGCCAAGCAGAATCACTTTGTGCTTATTTCCCATGCTGGGCAAATACGTGCCATGTTATTAATTAACCCAGTTAGTCACATAACCAGAGAGCTGGACTAAGTATTGTTTAAACCGGTGAACCCAAGCCTTGATCTGCTCACTCTTTCCTACTCCAAGGTGCTGCACCTCCACAGAGGGGCAAGTTTGCCCTCCTGTCAGCTGTCCTGGGGAGAGCTGAAATGCAGAGAAGAATGAAGGATTTGCAGGGGTGAAGGAGTCCTGGCGTGAACTCTCCAGGGCTGCAGTGTTCTGCGGATTCCCAAAGCCCAGCCTTGGTTTGGGGTTGAACGATCGGCTTTCGGGGCCGTGCCGGTACCCTTTGCTGCTGCACGTGCCGGCAACTCCGCCGTTCCTTCCGCCTCGCCGAGCGGCAGACGGCCTGAGATGGAGCCTGTTTAATTCAGCAAGTCATAAATTCATAATGCTTATTTACCGCGCAGCACCATCAATATTTGATAGCGGCCACCGGCCCGCTGCAGCGCGGAGTGCCGAGGAAAAGGCGGTGGCTGGTGAGGGGCTGGCGGTGGGGTTGGCACGGAGCGGGACTGCCTGGGCTGGTGTGGCTGTGCTGAGACGGGGCTAGACGGACGTGGGCTCCTCCTCCGGCACCGCAAACCTGCCAGCAGTGGGATGAAGCTGCGACGGCTCTGCCGAGAGATGCGTGGGGGGCCGGGACGGCAGCTGGAGGCTGTCAGGAATGAGGAAGGGAGCTGGGTGCAAAGCAGGGACCCTGGAAATTGGTGATGAAGGGGGAAATTTGGAGATGTCCAGGGCAGACTTGTCCCCTGGGTGTCCCCGGGACGACCATGGTGGACTGCCCTGTGTGCTCTGCTTGATGTTGGCTCCTCTCGGCAGCGGTTCGGCGATTAGAGCTGTGAACTCGGGAAGCCCCTTGACCCCTGACCCTGGCTCACTAATTGGCTGTGGGGTGGAACGTTGCCGTTTGCGGAGGGGTAAGGAGGAAGGAAACCTTCTCCCCAAGAGCTGCCGAGACTTCAAGGAGAAGGCACGGGCGGGGGAGTGGAGCTGTGCAAAGACAATATTTTGCAGTTCACTCCAAAAGAGTCTCTTCCTGCTTATGGATCTGAAGTGTTTTGCCCGTCGTAAGCAAAAATTGTTGCAGTTGGTGGCCCTCCCCTGCAGCTCCAAGGGCTGCCTTTCTTGCTCTTTCTGAGGAGGCTGCTCTCTCCTGCCTTCCCTTCCCAAGGTCCTCACTCCCTTGGGTGCGTGAGGGTGATGGAGGGAGCCAGGCATGGACTGTACCCCTGGAAAATCTGGGCTCCCCCACGAGCCATCCCAGCTTCCCAGCGAAGGGCTGCAGCGGGGTCTCAGCAGAGTCTGATGGGATGTGATGGCTCCAGCCGGGCGTGCGGCTGCAAGTTGCCATCACGGGGGCCGCGGGGGGACGGGGCCAAGGCAGCTCGGAGGTGCCCCGATAGGTCGGTGCCTTCTCCAGCATCACTCAGCGAGTGCTGGGGGCCGTGGCAAGCTGCCGATAAGGTGGCCCTCAGCCACTGGAGCTGCAGTGGCACCCGCTCGCTGAGTGGTTCGCTGCTCTCCCCGCCACACTGAGACAAGCCAGGCCAGCCCCAGTGACAGGTCTCCCCTTTTACGGTAGCTTTTATCTGTCCCTGGGGAATGCAGCCCCAGCTCTGGCATGACTGACAGCTGTGCCACTGTCCCTCCTGCTACCCCAAACTTGCCCATCAGCTCCACCAGCTCCCGGCCCCACCGCAGCTGCACTAGGGGAACAGAGTAGGAACTAAGGACCCTTCCCAACACACTGCACTGGGAGTGAGGAGCCCATGTGTCTGGTGGTGGCTGGCAGCTCCACAGTGGCTCAGGGACAGTGGGGTGCCAGCACATCCCTGGCTGTTGCATCTCGAACCCCGCAGCCTTTACTCTGCGCCGGAGGCTCCCCCAGCTCGGACCTGGACTTTTCACCCAGGACATGACTCCACACACTCCATGGATTGTTGCAACACCAGTGCCAGTGGGACTGCTACTGGGGTTCAGGGGATTTGGGAGCATGGCAGACGTGGGCAGCTTTCTTTTATTTTATGGTGACAAATGTGTATGGGCCTCACACTAGAGCCCATACCTCACTGTCTCTGGGGTTGGCTTCCTCCTCTTACAGTCTAGAGAGGACCAGATCACCATGGGCTGATGCTGAGAGAGGGGTTTCCAATGACAGCATGAACATCTTCTGTACTAGGATGCTGCTACCTTCCCCTTGCACCTCCCCACCTTCCCCTACAGTGAGTCCAAAACATGGGGTGACGGTGTAAGAACACCACGGCCAGCCTTCCTGGAGGAGATGGGCAAGATGGGGGTCAACTGGGAGGAACTGGGAAAGCAGGGTCTGTCTTAGCATGTGCTGGGAAGCAACTCTGAAGTGACATAGGATAATGAGTGGACATATGTGCAGGAACAAACCCTCACTGCTGTCACACCACTGGGAGCAGAGTGGGAAGACACCAGCCACCTCCGGGAGAGATGCCCTTGTTCACTGACCTAACTGGCTGCTTTCAGGCTGTCCCAGAGCTCTGCTCTCTTGGGCGTCTCCACAAGGGCGGCCTGATGCTCCCAGTTGATCCCCAGCAGCATCCCTGCCAGACCACAGCATGGCCACCGCGGTTCCAGGGTGGCTATTTGCCGAAGCACTCAGATGGCTCCCGGCCCTGAAATATTCATCAACGTGCTTCGTGGGAGACACTGAATTGCTCTAAACGTCTCTGAATATTTCATCCCGCGCCCTGCAAATGGCACCACCATTGTGCTGGTGCTGGTGACCTCCTCTGACTCAGATTCCTCTGAGATAAACTGCAAAAAAAGACAGATTGGTGTCCTGCTGGGCCATGAATCCAGCTTGCCCCACCACACAGCCCTCTGCTCCTCCTCTTCCCCCTGCTGTCTCCATGACACCTCCCAAATGCCCTATTTCTGCCCATGCCATTCCCATCAGCGACCGTTGGTATTCAAGTATCTGGCTGGCAGACCCAGTGGGGTCAGTGGGAGCGGGTGGGGGCAGCTCTGCCTGTCCTGCTCGGGTGGTTTGGGTGCAGTGGGTGGTGGGAAGCTCCTTGGGGTGCAGCAAGGGGGCTCAGCAGATGATGTGTGCACTGACAGGGGGTGCAGGACTCAGCAGGGGTGCAGCGACCCGGGATTCTGGAGGTGCAGGCATTTGTAGCGACACAGGGTGCTAGGGTTTGCACAACAGCTCTGCCTCGCTGTGTTGGGCTGTTGCTGCTGAGGGCTTCAAGGCACCCGAGTTAGTCATTATTCTGATTAATTCATCAACAATTTTGACCAAATAAGTCAAGAAAGTGGAAAAATATCCAAAGAGCTTCTTGTCCCTCGCTGTCCTGCCTGGGGCAGGTTTGGGTGCTCTCACTGCTGTGCCAGGACCCCTCCGCCAATTTTGCTGGTCTCGGGGATGGAGGGAAACTGGGTTTGCCCGCCCTGCAGACACAGAGAAAAGTGTCTGACCCCATCCCAACGCCTCAGCCCACTTCTTGGGGGGGCTACTTCTCTACCCCCCTGCTCCAGGATTTAAAACCTTCCCTCCAGCCTGGCGTTGCTCATGGAAAGTTTAAATATAGCCTTTTGTTTTTGCCAGCATCCCCCTTGAGTTTAAATAGCTCTTCCCCATCCCTGCTGTTGACCCCGGATGTATTTATAGAGAGCAATCAGATCTGCACTCAGCACCGAGCAAACCAAGCTCGTGTCATGGCCCTGTGGGAGGCTCTTACATCAGCGTGGCTTCAAGTTTAGCCTTGCCCCTCAGGAGGAGGCCTCGAGGACTGAAGGGGGGCTGCTTGAAGGGCTCATAGCTGGGGCTTGCCAGGCTGTGGTAGCTTCCTTTGGGGTGGCTGCACCAATTCTGCCTGTGAGGCAGCTTTTGGCGTTGCCACCATTAGGGTTCAGAGTGAACGTTGGCTCATGAGGACCAGTGCCATTTCTCCTGAGACTGCCATTTCATGTGTTCCATGGTGTGGAGGTGAACTGTGTCTCTGGCACCACAGGCCATGTAAAGTCCAGGCTGTGAGTGATTTAACTCAAGGTTTAACTCCCCAGGGTTAAGCAGGAGCCTCCTGCCACCTCTCCTCCAGCCAGGCAGCTCCCCCCCAGTGCATGCCAGCCCTTGCTCCCACCCTGGAGGTCTGGGCTGCTGGGCGGCCTCCCCTCCAATCTCAGCTCTTGACTATTTAAGGCAAATCTCCTCACCGGACTTTTAAACAAAACCCGGGCTCCTCTCGCTCTCCTCGTTTTAAATAACTTGCCTGGCGTAAACAGAACGAGGCACAGGACTATAAATCAGGCATTCCTGGGACCCGCCTGGCAGGGCGCGTGCGCAGGGGGCTCGCCAGACCCCCCAAGCTTCCTGCAGGAGCCCTTTCCAGTGCCTGGCTTCTCTTTCAGTAAATAAATTATTCCTAATATCTAGTCTGAACTTCCCCTGGTGCAACTGCAGGCCATTAACCCCATTTGTGGGGTTTTTTTTGTTTATTTCTTTTAAGATCAGAACCCCTCAATTATGCTGGTTTTGGTATTTAGTTTAGAAAAAAATAAATAAAATTTGGCCCAGCAATATATATTGTCATCTGTTTCATTAAGGGTGATGCGTTTTGTCAAATATTCAACACATTTCCTTGCTGAGACCAAGAAGCGTAGCTCTAGCCATAATTTATGTCAATAGGCTTAACTGAATTTGAATTTTTTTTAATTATACATTTGAATTTAAATAACAGCTACCAAACAGTTCGGTCTGTTGCACTAAATAATGCATAAGCATATGGTAAGGGGTTGTACCTGAGTCACAGAACGAATTATCTTGATACTCATTGTAATCAGCATGAACAGAGATTATGCTACTATAATGCAAATGAGACTCACTGTTTTCTTATGTCAGTCAGTATCCAACCTTACTGCAGAATTAGAGTGATTTCCTAGTGAGACAAAATGCTGTCAGAAATAGTATGTAATGGTAATTGTTACTTTGTAGAAAATATCTATATAAATAGAAAATAATCTCCGTTTCTGTAGTGAATGAGATTGTCAAATTCAGAGATTTTGCAATCATTTAAACAATAAATGTAGTGATAATTTCACTATTCTTGATTTATTTCCTGTTTGTTGCTGTTTACTTTTTAAAAACATAACAAATAAAAGCAAAACAAAACCAACCAAACATAAAAAAAAAACCCCAACAAACTAGTCACATGTGAATGATTTACCAGAAAAAAAATCAGGAAAGATTTTCCATAACTCCATATTGGCTCTTCCTAAGAAAGCAGTAGCTGCTAAAAACCTGTATTTTCTTATGACTTCTTAACTACACATGCACAAAGGCTTCATTTTCAAAGTTTACTCTGTTAGGGCTCTGTTACTCTTTAGTGACCTGCTAGCCCACTCAGAATTTAATGGTCTGTATCAGGAACTGTGCCAAACTATTTCAAACTAAAACGAAGAGGCAGACATGAAACAAAGTCTTTGATGAAGGCATAAAGAAAGATTAGATAGAAAGTAAGGACCCACACAATAAATGCTGGGGGCAGGGGGATATCAGTCAGATAGTGACAGTTTCATGCTTGGAATATTTTAAGTTTGATGGTTTAACTACAAAAGTACTCCCTGTCCTTCTCTTTTTAGGAAAGTGGCATCTTGGGATGAACTGTGAAAGCAGTAATGACTTCTGTCACCACCCCCTCAGTCATGGATTTGATTACTTTTATGGACTTACTGTGACCAATTTTAGAGACTGCAAACCTGGCCAAGGCAGCGTATTTTTAAAAGGAGTTCAGAAATCTCTTGTCATCCCAATCCAAATCGCTGGAATCACCCTGATCTCTTTGGCAATAATGCACTACATTGGCGTTCTCAAAGTACCTTTCCACGTACTGGGTTACTGCTTGTTAATAACCACTATTTTACTTGCAATTTTGATTTTATTCTTTTATAATTTTCGGCACTTGAACTGTTTCTTAATGAGGGACCATGAGGTTATCCAGCAACCACTTTCCTATGAGAACCTTACTCAGAGACTGACAAAGGAAGCTGTGCAGTTTATAGGAAGGTAGGTTTCTAACTATGTAATAAATTAACTATGTAATAATTTCACAATGACAATGCTTCCTAGAAAGTAGAAAAAAATTGTGAACTGGTGGACACAAGGAATACGTCATTGTATATTATCATTTTTTTCCTTTAAAAGATGACTGACGTTAATCTTTTTAGTGAAAGTGACTGGGTTTTTTTCCACTAGGTAAGCAATTATTTTCTCTATAAAAATTAAAAACTATCTGTGTTTCCATGCTTCAGAAAAATATTTCAAAACAATCAAAAGTTTTTTCAAAACTTTTCTAGGACTTTCATTTTTGAAAATTTCATGTAAATTTAAATATGAAAAATTTTGTGGTGTGACTTAATTATGTGAAAGCATAACATAGAGTCATAATACATGACTTTTCTAGAATGAGAAACTTATTCATTATAGATTTGACGCATCTGTTACGTAGCATTCACAAGGCAAATTTTTTAAGATACTGTAATTGTAGATTCCTCTACTTTTATGCTAGATTCATTTTGAAAAGATTTGATTTAGGGAAGTTAGGAAATAGGATTTTTTTGAAAGCAATGATATTTTAACAGCCATCGCATTGGGTCACCTAAACATTGGACATACAAAATCATCCTGTCATTCATTTTTTCAAAGTTAGCTACTTCAGCATAATTTCCACCACAGGGCTTTTAATGGGATCAGATCATAAAAGTTTACATTTTTATATTCTTAAATATAAATTAATAGATTTGGATCAAAAATATTTCATCCATTTAACTTCTTGAAAAATATGCCGAAGTATTTTTCTTGGTCACTTTTGAAACATGTTGCACTATTTCTAAAAATAATAAATCAAAAGTAAAAATGTGTTCTAAGACATAAGAAATCCTTTAATTATTATTCTGAAAAATATGTACTGGGTAGTTACTGTGAATACACTCCTCTTGTCCTGTCACAAGTCACAACTGATAGAACTAGAGGAAATGGCAACAAGTTTTGCCAGGGGAGGGTTAGGTTGGACATTAGGAAAAAAAATCTATGCTGAAAGGGTTATCAAAGGCTGAAACAGGCTGCCCAGGGAAGTGGTTGAATCACCATCCTTGGATGTATTTAAAAGCCATCTAGATACGGTATTCAAGGATATGGTGCACTAGTAGCCCTGGTAGAGTTACGTAATGGTTGGACTCGATGATCTTAAAGGTCTTTTCTAACCATATCCATTCTGTGATTCTGTGATATGGTGTCACTGCTGAATGAAAACTTATACCAAAGTATCAAAGGCTAAATTTTCTAGACTTAATGAGTGCATGCCGTAATCATCAAGACTGTTAGCAAGAAAAAATGTTTATCTAAAATCTTGATCTCATACTGCATTTTTTCTATCATTTCTATCATTATTTGATGTGGCCATCTCTACTAATCAAACCAAAATAAGATGCCTTTTATATCAATATATATTCTTTAAGTAAGTCTTCCAAGCAATCAACATTATAATTTATATTTATAAATAAACAAAAACATCTTTATATCCTCTTGGTGATGGTGATAGATATAAAGATACCTTCTCATCTACATTCTAACTAATTTAACAGTGAAGTACTTTGTTTATTACAAACACACAAACATGTACTCCCCTTTCAAAATTGTTGAGAGCTTATTTGCTTAATGACCAAGCATTTGGTGATTTTAAGACTCCTGAGTATATTAACTATATGTTGGCAGATTCTTGCATGAATTACAGGTATGTAATGTGCCTGTAGTGATTCATAATATTTTGATGTCTCTGAATGTTTCATTGATCTCAATGCAATGACAATAAAATGGTAGCCCTGAAACAGGTGAGTTCAAGATTGGAAATCAATGCTAGAAACCTAGTAAGTCTTTAACCCTTATTAATATTCCTGATATGTACAGTGTTACTGTATAGCTTAGTCAGTGTTTAGAGCTGGCAGAACAATCTAAATCAGCATAACTTTGTTGACTTAGCTGGAGGTAAGTGGCTTTATATCAGCAGGGCACTTGGCCCCAGTTCTCAGTGTAGCTTCCAGACAAGAGTGAATTTAAATTGAAGTTGAGGTTAATAGCAGATATTCATAATTTATAATAATCTTTGTTACAGGAATGCTGCAATTATAGTGAGAATTATAACCCAAACAATTCGGAGTCAGTGTTAAATTAAAGAATATCCAAGTGCATTAAGGTATTGAGAAGCAATCAGGGTATTTGAACGATCTTAGCTGTGCCCTATTGTGAATTTGCATTCAAAGTATGTGACCATACTCCTGGGGATAGGAATAATTAGATTAATATTCATTGAACTGATCTGTCCCATATATTAGTGTGAGCAGCTAAATCAGTATTTGCTTTGACACACTGGTTCTGACATTATAGTCCATACCTGTTGACCCCAGTGCACCAGTATACCATTGCTTTTATGACTAGTCTACTGACTTTGGTTATTTGTAGGGGAATGGCTGTTAAGAGGCAACCAGGCTGCGGCAGCAGTCAAACATCTGGCACCCATAAGTGAAGAGCCACCAGGTTTTTGGAAGCCACAGTTGCACCACAATATTCTTGTCATTCCACTTCTTTCAGTGAGCAGTCTCCCTCAACCCTGCTTTAGCCACACATTTGACCCAACAACTGGTTTGTCATACAGGCTTCTTTTGTTTAGTTAATACATTAAGTAGCCAACCCAGTCCTGTACACCAGTAATCCTTGTGCAACACAAGACAAACAATCCTAAATTTAAAGAATTCAGAGTTGTTTGCCTTAACTGGTTCTTAATAAACACTTTATCATGTAACTAAAAGTCCTCAGCTATCATGTGTGTTTTAATCAGTTAATTATCTTAACAATAAATACGTGATGAAGCTTCAATCTCAACAGCACTGGTACTTCCTATATAGCCCTATTATGCTATATTTATATAGCATGTATATGAATATACATATTAAGTTCTATAACAATTACAACTTAAATGTTGTATCTATGTATGTTTATTATACCTGTTACCTATATTAACCTTATAAGTTCTTCAGAGTTCAGGAAATAGACTTCCTGATGTTATTCTCTTTTCTATCTATTTCTCAGTCATATTGTCATTTTTATGACTTCTTACCATATATATGATTATTACATTTTGTATTTTTCTAGTCTTTTTGTCATAGCATATAGCTAGCTATATGCTGTTACACTTACTTTGGTCTGCTTTTTGGTGAGGTGGTATTGTATTTGTTCTTCCTTAGTTAAGTATATGTGTTTTACAGTATGTGTATTACTGTTTCCATTTGTTCCTAGGCAGATGGAAAGAGAGAAAATACAAGATTCAATGCTCAGAAATGGCACTGGGCAAGAATTTATACAATTACAAGTATCAGATTCAGTATATGAAAACAAATATTAAATTACTTGCTTATCCAAATTGTAAGTGGGCAGGTCAGCTCAGTGTATGTTAATGCTGATTACTTCTTCCCAAGAGCAAGAATGTGTGCATTTTGTATACCTATCAGAACATTCTCTAGATATTACAGTATATTTGAAAGTCAAATGAATGCTAATTATTTCATGTTAAGTTCAATGTGATTGTTACTCATATGTCTTCACTGAGTCCTTTAATGACCAGCTGCACAGAAAATCCAAATTTGGAAAATGTCAGAGACCGGTTTCTAACATATTAGAAATTAACAGCACAAGAGTACCACTCTGTGATACAGAATACTTCTCTGGTAAATTTGTATTGCTGATCACAATAATATTTTAAAATTTAAAAAAACCCCAAACCTATTGAAATCTAACTTCTGGAAAATGATATTTGCATTGTTTATATAAACAAATGTTTATATTAAAAATCTATGGTGAAGATGAACAATTTTCATGGTAATTTGTTTCAGTCATAGAGTGCATAGCCATAATATTCAGCATTTGTAATGACAGTTAATTTTTTTTTTAATTTCCTTTTTATCTATTCTATTTCAATCCTTGAAACACTGTTAGAACACATATTCAGGGTTTTTTTCATCTATTCTAGCTGACTGTGGTTTAGAGCTTTTCCATATATCACTAGGTCTTAAGATCAGGCAGTTGACATGTTATACTGGAGTTGGGGTTATGAAATCAAGTGCTTTTTGAATCCTACAAGAATATTCCTTATAGTTTACAGCACAATACAAATTATAGAGAAGTGTTTGTGTAGCTTTGTATACACATGATGTATATGTGCACATATATTAAAAAAGACTAGTAACTTCTAAGCCATATCAACTCTCCTGCATCGTCATCCCTTTTTCACAGATCTCTGCTTATTTGTGAGCAAAAAGCTAGCAGAAGGAACCTGTGAATTCATATACTTTAGGGCTACCTGAAAATGAAGATTAAAATCATTTAAGAATGTTTAAGGACCTAACTAGTTTTGCAATGATTGACAGACTGCATTGCCAATGGAATGATTCCAAAAAGCAGTAGATCTGTATACTGGGCTGCAAAGTTCTGCAGGGGAGTGGGGTTTATTAATGAGTATAATTTGTAGTAGATGACAATTTTTTTTTTTTCCCCATGCTTACGAGAGTGTATTTTTTTGTAGTGGAGAAAAATTATTATAGGGAAAAGAAATGAAATCATATATTAACTGTGTACCTTCAGCATTTAAAGGAAGAAATAGACATGAAATTAGAGATGTCAAAAGTATCCTGTCTTTTTGCATGGAAGAATCATTTAAACAAATGCAAATATTGTAGTAACACATCCTATGTTTGATATCTTCTACAAAATTAGATTTTCTATATTTTTACTTTTTTGTTTTGTTTTGTTTTCTCATGCCATTTTCAACACCTTTTCTTTTTTGATAAGCTACCCCCAAGTAGTCTGTAGATCTCTTTTCTGATTTTGAAAAACTTTGAAACTATAAGATTTGTGTTTTAAGGCGTGTCTTTTAAAAGAGTAAACCAGAAATATTCATTCATTCATTCATTCATGTGAAGAAGGATTTTAGCAGTGGCCAGAATAAAATAAAATCCAGCTTGTAGGACAAAGTCCTGCTTTTTTGCAACCAAGCCAAGGTTTACCTTTTCCTTCTACGGGAACAAGAATGCTTAATGAAGTGCATTCAGCCAGTCCCATCCCCAACAGCACTGTCTAATTGGTGATCTAATCTGGAAATAGAGGAGGTAGCTGTGGGGAATAAGCATTAAATAAATGTATCCACTATGGGAGATGTAGAATAAGAAGAATGCTTTTAGTTAAAGGAGAGTTACAGGAAAGGAAAAGCTAGGTTTGCACCTGACTATGTCAATACACTGTTACATATTTGTGCTGAACATATATCTTCAGATTATATACTTAAGCATTTTTGTTTTCTTTCTTTTTAGCTATGACTCTGTGAAAATGACCTATTCATATACCTTCAATAAGTCTTATTAAATCATAGGTATTTATCCTTAGAAGAAGTAATACATTTTACACCTATGTCTATTTCAAATAGTTCTTTGCAGGCTATTTCAGTCTTTTGGGTGAATTAGCTGGAATTTATAAGATACTGGGGATTACAGAAACAATTGTTAACCCAATTTTAACACAGCACAGTGTTTGCCCAGTTTAGACTTATATCTGCTGTTATAGCCAGCTGCTGTGAATCATAATACCTTCACTAGCATAGGGGATGTAGTGGTCTAACAGGTTAAAAAATATTTATCTTATGATGCAATGGAAAGTTAATTTCACATCTAGGAAAATAAAAATGGTATTCAGAAGGATTGTACTTGTACATCATATTAAACAGAATTTATCTTGTGTTGCTTTGCTGCAATGGTCTTATATTAACATCAATGCACAGAAAAGCAAACAGAATTACCCAAGGAGTTTTCAATGCAGCAATTATTTAGAGCAAAATTGCAGGAAAAAATTTAAAAGACCCATGTGTGAAGCATGAAGATTGGTTGTAACTTGCCCTCTCACCCACTTTATAGGTATGTTTTACAGCTCAAGCCTGAACTGAATCCTTGAGTAATACAAAGACTCCTTACACTAAAAAAGAAGAACCTAGTACTACACAATACAGAGAGGTCATCATCAGTATGATGTTTTTAGATGTTTTCAAGATCAGTTAAACATATTAAAGAATGTCCTATGTTAGATGTGTGTAATCTCTCTGGCTACTCAATAAATTGAAAAGACTGTGTGATTCATGTTAGGATAAAAAAAATAATCTTCTATTTGAGTAAGTGAATCTCAGATCTTTTTGAAATTGAATTTGTGTTTGAACTGTTTAAAAGATAGTGGTAATACATTGTTGAAGGAATTATTTACTGAAGTGGTTCATGAGTTAAGCTGTTATTGTGAAATTCTCTCCTACCTACTAGCTGATATTGTCATTCCATTTTCAAGGTCATGGTAGAGGTAGTCAGTTATGATTTTCCTCAAAGTTTTGGCAGAAGATAAATAGATGCCTGTGATTTTTTATAGGATATTAATAGGTGAGGCACTTCTCCACCTTACACCAAGCTGTCAATCAGAACTTGTCAATCTGAGTTGCAAAGAAGAGAATGATGTAGTGCCTTTCCATATTAATCACTGATTCGATGACTCTTCATGAAAGTTAGATCTTTGTGTCACTTCCATTTACAAAAAGAACAAAACAAAACAAAAATAAAACCAAACAATCCTGAGTTATTATCTCTTGAAAATAATCTTTATAGTGGAGGCTTTTGATAGTAACTTTTAGCAATACAGGTATACAATTAGAAGTATATACTATATCTGTGACATTAGAACAAGGCAGTTTGTGTGAAAAGTAAATTGTGCCCATGCCATTGTAATTATAAAGTAAAATTTTGTGGTGCTTTAACCTAGAATTTGTATATTACTCTCAATTCAGTGAACTGTGTTTAAGGAAAAAGTCAAAGATAATCCCATGCAGTAAAAAATACAAGTTGTAAACCAAAAATCAGCTGCCTTGCAGAAATGTTCTTTAATGAAAGGTCACTGTTACGTTAATGTACATATTAAATATTATACTTATGAGTACACATCTTTTTTTTACTTGAAGTGCTGATATTTTCAATCTAAAGGTTCTCACATGTATGACCTCTGAAACAGCAATAAACAAAACCTCACGGAAAGTATCTTTTATGAAAAATAATGTCTTTTTTTTTTTTTTTTTTTCTGATTCTCTAGTTTAGAATACTGTGATAATATAAGATACATACACAAGTATTTGAAGAAAATCCAAATAATTTTGTTTCCGTTTTCAACATCAAAAATGTTCTATTTATTCTGTATTTTTTCTTAAAAAGGAGAAACTTTTTACAAAGAAAAAGTCCCAGTGCATAATCATTAAAGTGAGTAAGCTGGATAAAATTTTCCCACTTTGTGTTTATGTACTGCTGCATATGTCAGTAAAAAAGAAAGATTTAACCATGCCACTTGTATAAAAACTGATCCAACCAAGGAGACAGAAAAAAAATGGATCATAACTATACTAGATTAAACTTAGTTATTTTTTCTTAACAGTAGAATATTTCTATCAGATGAATCCTTTTTTTTTAAGTTCTAAAAAATATAATTTTACTTCAAAGAAAGAGATTATATGTGCATGTCTGTATTGTTCTTCCTCTACTTAAAGGATGGATAAATCAACTGCACGAGGAAATATACAGTCTCCCTTTGATGTTGATGTGAATTACAGGTATTATCCACCACATGTTGGTGAGGGAAAATATTATAAATAAGCCTTAGAATAATCTAATTGGCTGTGTGTTTTAAAGTGAGATCCAGACAAGTTTTCTGGGTTGTACTTTTGTGATTCAGCTGATATTTACAATAGGTATAATATACTACAAATTCTGTTAGACGATATAGCAGTAACTTTGGCTAGTACTGCACAATTTCAAGTAAGGTTCTATAAATAATGCATAAGGAAACGTTCTTACTTGAGCTGTTCTTTCACAGCTTGCTGAAACTGATCATAAATACTGTGTTAACGGATCACATGAACAACAAAATTTATGGATAGTCTATTTATTGCACTCTTTCTTTTGTATCAGTTCAGGAAATAGACTGAAGACAATGGACACTGTTCACTACTGTGAGAGGAAAAATCTTTATATTAATATGCCCTTTGAGATTACTTATTCTTTGGTACAACATACTTGTAGTGTTATGTATTGATCACGTGCATACACACAGCGAGCATTAAATGACAAGAGATTTGGTCATACACCTTAGTCCAGGATAAAGGAGAAAGAAAAGTGCTAGTATACTTAGTTTAATGTAGTTAATAATACAGTGGAATGTTTGACCCTGGTACTTATAATACTCTAGTTGTTCAGCTTCCATATGACCTTGTGAGGAAGGTAATTGTGTTTCACATTTATATGTAGCTCTGAAGGTATGTTTTTGAACAGCAATTGTATTCAGGATTTTAAATATACTTGTAAAATGAAAAGTGGTGCTTGTAGCCAGAAGCTGCTAGGTTCCTGGCTTTAAACAAATTATCTTTCAAAATATAGAGCAAACAGTAATTAGTTAGATTTTGTTGTTTGTTTTTGTTTTCAATTCAGTATGCAGTTAAGAATGGTATTTTTACTCTATGTGTGTGTCTGTGTTCAGGACTACCCTGTAATAAGCTTCAGTATTCCTTTTTCTCTCTCTTGTTGTTGTTGTTGTTGTTGTTGTTGTTGTTGTTGTTGTTGTTGTTGTTGTTGTTGTTGTTGTTAGGGTTTGGTTTGGTTTTTTTTGAGCTCTACTGTAGAAAGATTTCTTTGTAGAAATTTTGTTATAAAATATACTAAGGGTTTGGAGTTTTGTTTTGTTTTGTTTTCCAGGAACAGTGATGCACCATTTCTTCTTGTTCTGTCTTATCTTCATGTCCATACTGCTCTATATGCTTCAAAAAACTTCAGAGGAAAGAGCAATCATGGATTATATGGGGATGCAGTGGAGGAAATGGACTGGAGTGTAGGTATGTTGCACATACTTCTAACAGTAATGGAGGGATTTCGTGGAAGACTTACATTCGTGGCCATCAAATGCAGATTTCTGCAGTTTGGATTTGTATGGTGTATCTGATGTACTTGTCCTTTATGCTTAGGGGAAAGAAATGGTCATTTCCAAGGCACAATAATCTGATCTCTTGTAATATCTATTTTATGACCGAATTTATTGTGTCCTAGAAAAGCCTGCTCTCTTCTTTGACTATGAATGTAGTCTATACAGTATGGATTAAGCAGAGATATGGACATCATAATTATGGACATTTGAAGTAGAGTAGTTGCATCCAACCCCATGAGCTTCTGGGTGCCATCTGGCCTCTGCAGGTTGTCCTCATAAAAGAATATACTAATTTGAAAAGTGACCACAGGATACTGACAAAAATATTTTAAAATAAAATGATTGCAATATACACTACTGGCAAAAGTAGTTTGCTAATTTTTTTAGTGACTTCTCTGAATTAGTGAAATCACTCAGGTGAAGTCCTCTTGTTGAATAGTCAAAACCAAGTTGCCTTCCATTCTCTTTGAGGCTAGAGAGCAGTTGATCAATACCTCTTTCAATAGGCTTCCCATGTATCTAGATGTATTGCCATGACTCTCTGATTCCAGAGATAATCACCTGTAAAAACAACAAACAGTTAATATTCAAAAATAATCATGTCAGAGAATAGCAGTATTAGGAGCTAAAGATGACCATACATTCCTGCTTCTCGTAAACCCTTAGTCAATACTGTTCTCAGTATAACTCAGTCCGACTTGTCTTTCTTCAAGAAAATGTTGCTTCCCTATAATAATAAATAAACAGATATTCAGCTTTGGTATGTATATATTTTTAAACTATGCAAGCATGTGCAGTTAAACATCATGTATATTTCTTTGTACATTTTGCATCAGGAAGTCTAGTTGTGGAATGTATGGGACAAAAGGCAGCACAGCACATTTAGCGATTTTCAATAATGGGGAAAACCCTTGTAGGAAACTGTGATGCACTTAGGAATAGTTTTCAATATGGGAGAAAGTAGAAAAAAACCTCTCTTTTGTAAATCAGGTTATGTAGAGAGTGGCTTTCATTCCAGTTGTGTTACACCCTGAATCTTTACTACTTGTCAGTGGTCTCCAGCATTTGGTCAATCAAGTTCCTGCATTAGATTAAAGCATGCATGTGTTGTCATTTCTGTTTGCATGCACATTGAGCTACTGAGCATTATTTGGTCTTACTCTCTCTTGTTGATTTTAGTATGTGTTTTTTCTGTTCCATGATACATATCTTATTCCAGCCTAATTGTCATATGCTGCTGCCATTACGTTTTGTTGCCTCCTTCAGGAGAGTGGCTCTGGGGTTTAAACAGCAGGCTGGAAACCAAGGCAGCCAACATGCTGCTGTTCCAGGCTATTTAATGATGCAGAGGTCGTAATAGATTGAAAACCAGTGCTGTCTTCCAGAACGACCACAGGCTTTTAGGAGATATGTCAAACAAACAAAACTGTAGGACAGAAGCATATGTTAAAAAATCTTGGGATAAATCAGAGATAAAAATATAGTGATTAGAACATAGAATTTTCTAGCAAATTCAGAAGAGATATATGAGTTTCCTTATGTGTTGTCCTTTACAGTTCATTACAGGAGCATCAGGGGCAGTGGAGCTAGCTTAATCAGGAAACAGATCCTTGTCTGTTATTTACTAGTATACAAGAATCAAATTTTGTTTCAGCTGGGGGTCTGGTTACTTGATTTTGCTTATGTCTTGTAAGAATCTTCTGCTGACAGGTGACATACTTGCTCCAGGAGGTAGAAAATGTGTTTATTTCCTCTGCTACTTTCGTCTCCTTTATTAGAATGATGAAAAAAGTTATGCCTGACATTTCCAAAGGAGTCTGAAGGAATAACATACCTTCTTTTTTTCTTTTTTTTTTTTTTTCTTTTTTTTTTCTTTTTCTTTTTTTTTTTGTGTGTGTTTTTAATTGAAGGGAGTACTTATTTCCATTAACCTCCACTGAAAATTCCAGTCTTAATGCATCAACTATGTCAAACAAAGTAGATTTATTCTCAGTACTTCTGATGTCAGTAACCAGTATTTTCTTGGAATGCCTCTGAAGATGTTTAAGTAGAACAGTCAAACAAAATTGTCTGGATAAACTGAAAAAGTTAAAACTATAAGCTTTCCACAAAGGGAGGTTTTATCATTCGCTAGACAGAATTTAGTATTTATGCATAGATTAATGTAACATGCAAAAGCTAAACAGCCCAGATATAAAAAAAATAAGCGTATGGAAAACTGCATTGTAGTACAACATTAGACATGTTTGGCATCTGGTAGGAAAAGAAACACCAACTTTAACTCAGTTCCAAACGAAAATTAGAATATATTACCTGCTAACTGGGAATTGTGGAAAAACCTTGTGGATAACTAAAAAAATATGAAAATGGTAGAACTGTCAGTTACTTGTGATGAAAAAGTTATATCAAGATCAGACTATGAAATGCAAATGAAATATTGTTCCTGATTCGAGACATGAGCTGGAATAAGAAAGAAGACTTTAGCTGCCATTTGCAAGAGAAAAAGCAACAGCCTTTCTAGTAAGACAAAAGTCCACTCATACTGAGAATTCTGAATAAAAGAAAATTCCATTTTCATTTGTTTACTTATTGAGAATCAATTTACCTAATTGGTCTATGATTCAATTACAGGGCAATCTTCATGCTAGGAGGAGAAAAAACTGTAAGACACATGAATGAAATACTCCTTTGAATATTTCATGTTTGTGACTTGTTAAACCAATACTGGAGAGTATGATTACAGTCCATGTCAAAAATGTGAAATACATAGTCTCTGGATAAGCTTTGGGACCATGTACGTCTACTGCTTTTGCATACTGATGTGTGTATAACAGTATTCATTGTTTAAAGCATTCACATTTATAATGTCACTGCATGTGACATGCCTTCGAGAGTTATTCTCTAGCTAATAACATTAATTTTCTTTCAGTGTAGGCTAAGCACCTTATTAATGCTATTAATTATAATTCATATGAGAGCAGATGAAATAGTCTTACAGTCTAAAAATGGAAAAAAGAAATGATGAATGAATGTATGAATGCAATATTATCATTTTCTTCCTTCTTCCCTTCCTTCATTCCTTCATTCCTGATTGAGTATAGGAAAAGAAATGGATATATTCAGAAATTGTTTTTGATGGAAATTGCATTACACTAATTTAATCCAAAACAGATCACTGCAAAGAGTTTTGGAGCCCCCTGTAGTCTTGCATGCAAGCTCTGTGAAGACATACTAATTCAACACCGCATTTGCAAATATCTGTTTGTTGTTCTGTTAACTATATATCGGTTCTTAATCCTTTATGGAACAATCACAACTGAATGACTTAAGAATAAAAGAGTCCTAGAAATTGTTGTTTGGCACAAGCTAGTAACTGTAGAGTGGGGGACTTGTCTATGTATCTTTACTATGTGAATTCTCTGCAAGCTGAAAAAAACTAAACTGCCTCTGCCATATCTTTTGACCTGTCTTCGGATCAAGTTATGATAAAAAAATATTACTGTCATCTAGTGTTAGTTAGTTAGAATTAAAGGAGTGGAAATAAATCACAACACATCTTACATGCAACTTGTGTTTGAAATACCTTAAAAGGTTTGGTAGAGTTATATATGAAGAGAGTAGCTCCATATCTCTCTGGTACTAGAGGGATACAGAGCTACTAGGCAGTGTCCAGAAAAGGGTCACAGAGATGATTAAGGGACTGGAGCACCTCTCATATGAGGAAAGGCTAAGAGAGCTGTGAGTAGAGCTCTGCTCAGCGTGGGAAAGAGAAGACTGGGAGAAGATCTTATTAATGTATATAGCTATCTGAAGGGAGGGTGCAAAGAAAATGGGGACAGGTTCTTCAGGTACCCAGTGACAAAATGCAACAGACACAAATTGAAACACTGGAGGTTCCCTCTAAACAAAGGGGAAAACATTTTTACTCTGATGATGACCAAGCACTAGCACAGGTTGCCCAGGGAGGTGGTGGATTTTCCCTTCTTGGAGATATTCAGAAGCCATCTGGACATGGTCCTGGGCTCCAGGTGGACTTGCTTGAGCAAGGGGTTTAAACTAGGTGGCCTCCAGAGGTCCCTTCCAAACTCAACCATTCTGTCAGCATGACTTTTGTACCTGGAAAGATCATGGAGGAGATTATCTTGAGTGAGCTCTCATGGCAATTGCAGGGAAGCCAAGGGATCAGGGCCAGCCAGCATGGGTTTATGAAAGGGAGATCTTGCTTAACAAACCTGATCTCTTTCTATGATCATGTGACTCACCTTTTGGGTGGAGGGAAGGCTGTGGATATTATCTATTTGGACTTTAGTAAGGCCTTTGACACAGTCTCCCACAGCATTCTCCTGGAGAAACTAGCGAATCATGATATAGACAAATGTACTCTTCACTGGGTTAAAAACTGTCTGTCTGGCTGTTCCCAGAGACTTGTGATTAATGGGGTGAAATCCACCTGGCTGCTGGTCACCAGTGGTGTCCCTCAGGGATCAGTTTTGGGGCCAGTCTTGTTTGGCATCTTAATTGGTGACTTGGATGTGGGGATTGAGAGCACCCTCAGTAAGTTTGCAGGTGACATCAAATTGTGTGGGAGTGTTGGTCTGCTTGAGGGTAGGAAAGCTCTTCAGAGGGACTTGGAAAGGTTGGATTGATGGGCCAAGGCCAATTGTATGAGGTACAATAAGGCCAAGTGCCGGCTCCTGCATTTCAGTTACAACAACCCCCAGCAGCGCTACAGACTTTGGGATGAGTGTCTGGAAAGTTGCCCATCAGAAAAGGACCTGGGGGTGCTGGTAGACAGCTGGCTGATCATGAGCAAGCAGTGTGACCAGGTGGCTAAGAAGGCCAACAAGATCCTGGCTTTTATAAGGAATAGCGTGGTCAGCAGGAAAAGGGAAGTTATCATGCCCCTTATACTCGGCCCTTGTGAGGCCTCATCTTGAGTACTGTGTTCAGTTCTGGGGCCCTCATTATAGGAAAGACATTGAGGTGCTGGAATATATCCAGAGGAGAGGTACTAAGCTCGTGAGGGGCTTAGAGAACAAACTGTATCAAGAGAGGCTAAGGGAGCTGGGCACGTTTAGTTTGGAGAAGAGGAGGCTGAGGGGGGACCTCATTGCCCTCTACAACTACCTGAAAGGAGGTTGTAGAGAGGTGGGTGTTGGCCTCTTCTCCTTAGTTACTAATTACAGAACAAGGGGAAATGGTCTGAAGTTGCAGCAGGGGAGGTTTAGATTAGATAAGAGGAAGAAATTCTTTACAGAGAGAGTGGTGAGGCATTGGAAAAGCCTGCCCAGAGAGGTGGTTGAGTCACCATCCCTGGAAGTATTTAAGAAATGAGCTGACATGGTGCTTCATGACATGCATGTAGGGGGCTTGTGGTTTTTTTGTTGGTTTGGTTTGGTTTTTTGTTTTGTTTGGGTTTTTTGTGGTTTTTTTGGTGGTTTTTGTGTGTTTTGTTTGTTTGTGGGTTTTTTGTTCTCTTTTTTCCTAATGGTTGGGTATTTAGGTGTTTTTTGTTCTTGTAGGTATGGTTGGACTTGGTGATCTAGGAGGTCCTTTCCAGCCATGATTATTCTGTGATTCTGTGATCCTGTGATCCTGTGAGATGCTTAAGAAAAACAAACAAAAAAATGTGATCACTAAAGTTAATTCATATTTTGAAGCAAAATCAATCATAATCTTTAAAAGTCAGTCTGGAAGAACCAAGGAACTCTTTATTGAAGCAATCAGAAGCAAGATCCTCTCCTGTCCTCTCTCATGAGAGCCCACCTGGAGTACCACGTCCAGCTGTGGGGCCCCCAGTTCAGGAAAGACATGGACCTGTTTGAGCGGGTCCAGAGGATGACCACAGAAATGGTCAGAGGACTGGATCACCTCTCCTGTAAGGAAAGATGAGACAGTTGGGGTTGTTCAGCCGGGAGAAGAGAAGGCTTTGAAGAGATCTTACTGTGGCCTTTCAGTAGATAAAGGGATAAAGTAAGACAGAGGGAGACTTGGTACCAGGGCCTGTATTGACAGGACAAGAGGCAATGCTTTTAAACAGAAATAGGATAAGTTTAGATTAGATATTAGGAAGAAATTGTTTATGATGAGAAGCTGGACCAGGCTCCTCAGAGGTGTTGTGGATATCCGATCACTGGCAGTGTTCAAGATCAGATTGGACAGGGCTTTGATCAACCTGATCTAGTGACAGATGTCCCTTTCCCTGGCAGGGTGATTGGACTAGATGATTTTGATGGTCCCTTCCAAACCAAAACATTCTGTGATTCTGTGTTTCTACAGTGATGACAAATTTTGAGGATGCTAATGATATATTAAATAGGTTTTTTGTACAAGAAAATACAGGACCTAGCAGTTTTTAACTGAAAGTATTTATGTATTAAAGCTTTGGATATCTGAATAAATTGAACTTTACCTGAGGAACGTTTAAGTCTTGTCAAAGTATTTGTGATACTCTGCTACACAGCTCTGTGGAGTGATAAGTGGCCCATAATGAAATGCAGCGAGGCAGAAGTAAATTGTACTATACTGAGAAAGGCCAACTAGGGTACAATCTAGTAGGACTAACTGAAAATCAGATCGCTTTTCACACTGCTTTTCTTTGATTCAGCTGTTATCATGATTAAGAATTGTCTATAAAAATGTATCTTCACAAAGCACTTTCAAAGAGGAAGGGAAGGGCAAAAGCTCTGCCAAGTCAACTTCAGACCTTTGTGGAAACATCTAATTTGCATGTTCCATAATTAGAATTTCCCAGTGTTGTAAAAGAGATTATATCAACACGTGTGCAGGATTATGCTGTGGCTGTTAATTCCTACAGTGCCTAAATGTGAGATGATAAAAAATAAATGCTCATATGCCTTATATCTGATGAATGTGTGAATCTTTGAATAGATACTATGTGATGTGTGCAGATAGATCACATCCCCTACTTTAAACTTCTATTCATCTCTGGAGTGATGTGAATAAAGGGTCTGAGTGGAAACCATTCTAATTTAATGTAAATAATCTTTATTGACCCTTGTGACATTTTTTCTCTGCTTTACTAATAGATGGAAAAAATGTTTTCAGAAACAAAACAAAAGCTACGTTTAGAAAATTGTAAAAAATTTAGGAGACAGAAAACTGATCTATGCCCACGAGACATTCAGTAAAATTTTTGCACTGATGAAGGCATCATAGTCTAAATCATTCACAAAACAGAAAGGGTCTAAATGTTACAGCCAAAGAATTCTTGAGGTTCTGAAGCATGTTACAGTTTTTAATTTTTTATATGCCTTCATAATAGTATGTGATCTCTCTGAAATTCCTTAGCAAAAACATTTTCTTCCTCATTTTAATATAATTGTTTTAAACTTAAAAGTCTGTGAACTCTTAAATGTGACTTATTATTTTTAATTAGAAAGTAATTATAATATAAGTCAAGTATTTATTTCAAGTTGTTCTGCTCTGAAATTGTACTCTTAGATATTTTGGGGGTTTTAATAGTCTTTCCCATATTGAGCAGTAACTATTCTTGTGGGAAACAGCATAGTATTAGTAAGTTTCATCTGAAATGAAAGAGACAGAAGTCTCTTCTTTTACAGGTAGTTGTTAGTGGCTGTTACTGTGAATTCTTACTTCATTATTTCACTTCACACTGTTTGTATTCTTTCAACCTCTATTTAGAATCCCACCCTATGAGGATCAATCAAAAAATGTACGACAAATCTTCTGAGAATTCTTATTTATGCTAAAAATCAAAATAATCATTAATAATATGAAAGAAAAAAAAATCCCATTGCTTTGTGAAAAAAAAATAATGAGCTATCCTTAATTTTCTTTTTTTTTTCAGAAAAAAAAAATCCTGTACACAGAGATAAGCCTAATTTATCATTGCTTTTCACCTGATGTAGTCATTTGTAACAGTGCAAAGTAGATTTAAAAGATAAGTAAAGCAGAATGATGCCATATTATCAGAAGTGCCAGATAAGCAGGCTCAGATCATTTTATCCAGCTATTATGAATGTGACATAAACTTAGATAAGCCTGAAAACTTAAAGATGGAACTAAAAATCTGGAGAGTGATGCCTGATGCTAATGGTGCATTCCTTGATCTGGCTTTCCTGAATTTATACTGGTATATGTATCAAGTCTAGAAGGTTTACTTTTAAGCTGTTTTTGTTATCATGAAAGATGTTCGGCAAGCATCTCTGAGGAAGAAGGTTTTCAGCCAATACAGATACTCTGTGACTAAAGCAGTATTTTCCCACCCTGTTCTGCCATTCTGCTCCTACCCTAAGATTAAGAGACTGTTTCTTCAACTAAAACAGTAGTTAAGCTCTTGAAGCACATTCGCTCTTTAGGTCAGATATGGGAAAATTGTCAATGAGGGTGCAGATTATAGACATTTCTGGTTCTGCCTGTTATGATGTGGATGCTTTCCAGCTACTATCTGGGCTAAAACCCAAACTCATTTCATATGTCACTAAGCAGCAATGACTTTCTGTCACTACTGAACAGGACTGAATTTAAGAGATGACTAAGTGATGAAAGACTCCCTTTTCCACTATGATACGCCTCCTGAGCTACCTAATCCTCCTTAAGTACAGTTTCCTTTTTCTATATTACATCTTTGTACACAGCAAAGCTACTTCTTAGAACATTATTTTCAAGATTACAAAGCACATCCTAAGCAGCCATTGCTCTAGCATTTTTTTAATCATTCAAGTTTAAATAATGCCTTAGTAATGCAGACTCCATGATGGAAAACTTCAATGTAATGCAGCTTGTGGTAGTAGTGTTGTGTTGTCCAAAATTTGCTACCAGATGCTAAACAAATTTCATTTGCAGCTGATAGTGCAAGAGTTCAATTGTCAGCTTCAGACGCATTTTACTTTACGAAAATGTAATCATATAACTTTCAACGTTTTAAAGGCTATTAGTTATGAACCTCTGAAAATTGGACCTAATACAAAACCAGTGAAATTACATTTAACATTGTGATCACTGCTTTAACCAGTGGAAAAAAATAACACTGCTCTTGAGACAAGCTAATTTACATTAGTTTGTTTTAGATAAAGTAGGGATGAGAGAATCCCAATGACTCTCCAAGCATGAGGATAGGAAGTTCACAGAATCACAGAATGATAGGGAATGGAAGGGACCTCTAGAGATCTAGATGAATCCACCTTCAGATTCACCTAGAGAAGGTCACACAGGAATGCATCCGGGCAGATTTTGAGTGTTGCCAGGGACAGAGACTCCACCACCTCTCTGGGCAGCCTGTTCTAGTGCTCTGTCACTCTCAAAGTAAAGAAGTTCCTCCTCATGTTTAGATGGAGCTTCCTATGTTCAAGTTTGTGTCTGTTACCTCTTGTGCTGTCATTGGGCACCACTGAAAAAAGACTGGACCCATTCTCCTGACACCCACCCTTTAAATATTTATAGGCATTGATAAGATCCCCCCTTCAGTCCTCTCTTCTCCAGACTAAAAAGACCCAACTCCCTCAAGCTATCCTCATAAGAGAGATGTTTTAGTCCCCTAATCATCTTTGTAGCCTTTTGCTGTACCCTCTCCAGCAGTTCCCTAACCTTTTTGAACTGGGGAGTCCAGACCTGAACACAATACTCCAGATGTGGCCTCACCAGGGTGGAGTAGAGGGGGAGGAGAATGTCCTTCGACTTGCTGACCACACTCTTCTTGCTGCATCCAAGGCTGCCATTGGTCTTCTCGGCCACAAGGGCACACTGCTGGCTCCTAGTCATCCTGTTGTCCACCAAGACTTCCAGGTCTTTTTCCACAGAGATGCTTTCCAGCAGGTCAGCCCCTAACCTGTACTGACACATGGGGTTTTTCTGTTGTGTAATGAAATGTACTACCAACCTTTTGTCTAACCTTTGCCCATAAAGTTTAATTTCATATATAAATGATGTGGTTAAATTTTGCTCCTTGCTTAGTGTGGATGGGGAAAGTAATTATCAGTAGGATTGAGAACACAATAAAGATTTAAGCCAGGACTGACCTGCAGGAATACAGTGATTTCCATATATACTTGGATGAAGGTTGCAATGAGGAAATCAAATGGGACTAACTTTATCCAAGTTGTAGATAATCTCAGACTGGGAAAGCAGTTTAAAGGAAGCTACTAAAGATTTTGCTGGTAGAGTGCCTCTGCACAGCGACCTTTTTAGCACAGATACTGTGAAGCTGTTAAGAAGAATTACATTTGCCCTGCCCCAAAAAACTCTACAGGAATTTAGTAAGTCAGTCACTCAGAACAAGGGATCAGGATGGCAGACTTTGCTCTCTTCAGCAAAAGTGTCTCTTTTGTGATCCTGAAACCTTCAGCACTGATTTATGAACATGATTTGCCACCCTTTCTCTTCAATACTTGGACACAGAAAACAGTATTTGTCTAGGTATTTATAGAACTTGTAATCTGGTTTTAATAATGGATGAAGCTGAACTTAGTAATTGAAGGATGTTGCTGATTCCTTCTCTGTGAAAGAAGTCTGAACTTGAAAGAAAGGAGCATAGAAACTAAACATGTTAAGAATTTTAATCTGGGCATTTAAAACTTCCCACCCACACCCCTTCCTTGTACCTTCAGATAGTTTTGTAGTGGATTACCCAGTACTTTAATATAACAGATACAGCCTGTGAATTCATATGAACATACAGAAGGCACAAGTGGACATTGTAAGGCTATGAAGTCAAGTACTCAAAGATAGGAAAAATCAATCTTCATATGCTTGTGTTTTATGGTACAATTTTTAAACATATGTTTACATGCTATTTGTTTTCCCATTGGAGCCCTCTCCCCTCATCACAGAGTGCCTTCTTAATGAGTAGCTACTCCACAGTAGGTGTCTTCCTCATTGTTAAATATGAATTTTCATGTTTTATTTAACACATACTTTTGAAGTTCTGTTTTGAAGATGGATCTCCTTGACATCTCTCATCTTTTCTGTGGCATTACCTTGCTAGAATATATAACAGATTCACAAATAAACATTTTCACAAAGTCTTTGTAAGATAGGGGAATATCATTAATCTGTTTCCCAGAAGAAAAACTGAGGCACAGAGATGATGTTCAGATTTACCTACTGAGATACAGCTTTGCTTCCACTCACTCACTAATCCAGCTCTGGTTCTATAATAAATCATTAGGACTTTAATTCAGCTGTCATGGGAATGGGGAAGGGGGGAAAATGAGACATTTATCCTTCCAGATCTTGATCCATGTCACAAGTGGGAAATGCATAGAATATGCACCTGGTCTCAAAAACTCAGGTTTTCTTTTGGTCTTCAGTATTAAGTCGTATTTTGTAGAGATAATCAAATATCTCCACCAACATATAAACTATAATGATATGAACAGTTTCTGTGATGGTTCAGGAAATGTCTTCCAGCCTTTTAGAATTTATTCATAGGTAGCTGCGTCTCATTTAGCTGTAGGAAAAAACTAAACCTGGTCATGTGAATTTAAGTTTCAGTGATGATACTGAGAATTGTAGATGTTCTTTTAAAACCATCCCTGCCATTCCTTGGAGAAACA
The DNA here is from genome assembly GCA_025331215.1 of Actenoides lindsayi. Taxonomy (NCBI): domain Eukaryota; kingdom Metazoa; phylum Chordata; class Aves; order Coraciiformes; family Alcedinidae; genus Actenoides; species Actenoides lindsayi. The sequence goes on from WTSP01017651.1 coordinate 49,664, forward strand.
CATGAACCTTTTTGATACTTCTTCTGAAATCTATGTTAATTATTTTGAGACCATACTGTTAAAAAAGAGAGGATCTAATTCTTAGTGAAAACAGTAATCAAGCAATAAATCTTACGGCAGTATCAGTTCTGTGTTGTGAACTGCTGTGTGCTGGCAGGCTGATTCCCAGTAGTGAACTGCTGTGCAGAAATTTCACACTGTTGTCTCACAAGGCTCAAATTCCACGTGGTAATAAGCTGGTATTGATGAGGTTGGTGGAACTGCCTTTTTAGTGACTATGGCTGGGGATTTTTTCAGTGGTGCATTTGACTGCTGAAACAACCACACCATATAACAGGCAGGCTGGTAATACTACCAAAGATCATTATTCATCTGGAAACAAGTTGTGTATTTTGCATTACAGAAAGCTTTTTATCACTTTCCGTACAATAATGAAATAAAATAATGAGATAAATAATGACATTTTTAAGGTCAGGAAAAGCACTAGAGGACTGACGACATTAGTGAAAGGCAGGCTGGTAAAGTGGTAACTTTTGCTTTTCACCAGCTTTTTCCCTCACTACTTGATTGTAAAATAAGGCAGTTTTGTTTCTATTTAGGGTGTTGTTTAAAAAAAAAATTATTATGCTTTCCTACCTGTTAGTTTTTACTGTTACTGGTTTAGAGTTTGTTTTACATATTTCATTTAGTATACTCAGGGTGTTTTTTACTATTTTGGATACTTCCTTTTTGTTTTCTCTTTCTTTTGGCTTAGTTCTTGTATTTTCCATACACACGTCTCTTTTTAAATCATTCCCCTTTACTACCCACCTTTGGAATTTTCTTTATAACATTTCCTCACACAGAGCACATTGCAGTAACCCTGAGAACACCCAAGAGATTTTATGTTACAGTAGTAAGTTCAATATCCAAAGGAATACCTGACCCTGAGGGCTGAGTTACTTGCCTGAGATGATGAAAGGGAGACTTCAGGGTAATCAAATCCCTACCTTATATCAGCATAAAGTTATATCCCACAGCTTCAGTGAATCTTGCAGCATGCTGTTGCAATGAGAGGGGAGGCAGAGCACCCTTCCCTCCCTTCCCTCCTTTTTCCTAACGAGCTTCCAGGGAAAGCAGAAAAGAGAAAAAAGAGAAGCATCTTTCTTTTTCAGCAAGCACCCTTTTAGCAATCTATTAGATGACCTCATATACAATGTTCACAATTAACTTTGCCTAAAATTATGTGTGATTAACTTGGCCTTTGGGTACTCCAGTTTACATGGGTTTAAAGTACTTCTGACATTTCTGTGTTATGAGGATAACGGATTTAGGTTCTTTAGGCTCTTGTATTTCAGTGGATGAGGTATTTGTGGGTTAAAAATTTATTTTACTTCCATTTCTGAATCATACTAGATTTAAAAACAGAACAGGCAAACAAGAAATAATGCAAATGTAAATGTACTTCAAACTTAAACAATGGAATGTGCTGACCCAGAAAAGCAATACGAATTTTGTCTTTGTACAAACCCAAAGATAACTTGATGCGGGAGGTTCAAAATAAATAAGTAGCTCAAGACATCTCAGTATTTCTAGCAAAGTCATGGAAGATACTGGTTTTGGCAGTGTGAAAATTATAGCTATGTGTATAGTATATGTCTGTGTGAGAGGTATCAAAGTGTTTCTAATCCAGAGTACAGTTGATTTTGTCACCAAAAAACAGCAGAGCACACATTAAACAAGTAATAAATTAATATTTTTTATTATTACTTGCAATTCAAACATAAAATTTTTCCATTCATTTTGGTGGATGAAAAATTGGACATGAGCTGGCAATGTGTGCTTGCAGCCCAGAGAACTAATTGTAACCTAAGCTGCATCGAAAGAAGCATGGCCAGCAGGTCAAGAAGGGTGATTGTCTCACTCTACTCTGTTCTTGCGATGCCGCACCTGGAGTATAGCATCCAGTTCTGGGGCCTCCAGTTCAGGAAAGACATGGACCTGTTGGAACAGGTCCAGAGGACTACCACAGAAGTGGTCAGAAGACTGGATCACCTCTCCTGTAAGGAAGACTGAGCTGGAGTTGTTCAGCCTGATGAAGAGAAGGCTCTGGGGAGACTTTTTTTGTGGCTTTTCAATAGATAAGGGCATTTAGAGAGAGACTTGTTACCAAGGGCCTGTATTGACAGGACAAGGTACAATGCTTTTAAACAGAAAGAGGGTACCTTTAGATTTGACATAAGGAAGAAATTGTCTACAATAAAGGTGGTGAGACACTGGACGAGGTTACCCAGAGAAGCTGTGGCTGTCCCATCACTGGCAGTGTCGAAGGCCATGTTAGATGGGGTCAGAGTCCGAAACACAACCTGACCTCAAAGGTCAGGTTCAGTGGGGTCAAAGCCCTCAAAGGCAACCTGACCCAGTGACAGATGTCGCTTCTTATGGCAGGGTGGTTGGACTAGATGATCTTTGAAGATCCTTTCCAACCTAAACCATTCTGTAATTCTATGATTCTATGAAAATTATTACATCATACTGCAAATTTCAGAAACTTTTAATAATGTATAATGTCAAAAAATATAAAAGAGCCACTGTCATTACATCTTTTTCATACGATCATTTTGTATAATTCTGGGACTCCTTAGCTTTGAGGTTTGTAAATCTGATGTTAGAATTTCTTTTGTCATCTAAGGAAGTCTGTGATTCAATTTTTTGCTGACAACTTGGGTTGATAAGAAACCTTTAATGAATGTATTAAAAAGTTTGCTAGGGGTGTTAAATAGTAAATAGCATTTTCTTAAAACAGAAAGAAGGGATAAAAAAATAAAATACCTCAAGAATATCAGAAGCTTTGATAATTGATATTTGAAAATAGGCTTTTTCTGTTTATAATGCTCTTTCATGCATAATTGACCTATTTCAGTGGCAGAAAGTAAATGGATTTTAACGAAATGTCTTTGGTAGATGTGTTGCCATCTCTGAAGATGAGACTTCTTTCCCTTTCGGGGAATTATTTTCCCATTTTGGGGCACTCTTTTTTGGGAATTTATTTTCTTTTCTTTCCCTAGATGTCAAGAGATCTTGGCCTTTCCAGTAGTATACAGCTTGAAATATGGTTATGATGCAGTGGTGCAAAACCAGAGCCTTAGCACCAGGTTCCTCTCTCTTATATTGATATGAATAGTCCCATTGAACTTAGTCAGGATAACTTAATGTATTTCTATATCTAAAATACTAATTTTATCTTCCTATAAATAAATTTGTGTCTTCTTCATGTGAGAAAGGTCCACTTTCATCTTTCAGCTCCTCATATGTCACAAGCAGATAGTTTATTCTTGGGGTTTTTTTGCTTTGTTTTTATTCTTTTCTAGTTCTTCCCAGTGCATTGTCACAGGAGATCACACTGTATTTTTTCCCGCCACTTGGCTGCTTTTCAATAATTGCCATCTTCTATAATCATCAGTAACTATTGATAATAGCTTAATGGTACATCATTACTTAAGGAGTTTTGGAAAGATTTGGTTTTAAGAAGAAAGAAGAAAAGTGTCATACAATTGAGATAAAAAAGGTGATAGCAGTTTGACATGCTTTAGTATTACACCTCCTTTTGGAAGGTGTCACTTCTTAGATGAGTTAAAGAACTTTTTTATTTAATTTAAACTTTCCTTTTATATATAAATATTTCTCAGTTCCATGAAACTCATATGTTGGTTATTCGTCTCTTAGACTTGAAGAAGGTATCTTCCTAAATAAAAAGGGAATTAGATTAAGTTAAGAAGATCAAAATCTTTATAAAACAATATAGAAGTGTTTCTAGTTGGCAGATACACATGTCCCTCAAACTACTTTTGTTTTTTAAAAAGAGCCATTTTTCATGTACTTGATTGGACAAGAAGAAAATGTTCACTTGACTAAGCAAGATGATAAATACTCTGATAAATATCTGTTCTTTTTAACCGTACTGGGATAGGTCTTCTGTTTGCATAAGATGATGTAACTGCACTGAAGTCAGTGGAACTGGGCTGTCTTGAAGCCAACAGCAAAGGATGCTGTATGAAAAGGTTGTGATTCTTTAAAAAAAAAAATGACATCACAACCCTCCAAATATTCTATATTTTCTATTGTTTGGTTTTTTTAATAAAAAGGAGAAATAAGAAGCGAAAAACATGTAATAGAAGAAGTGTATATTTAGTTTCAAAGTTTAGCCACAATGTCAGAAAGATATAAAAAAAATGATCCACCTTTCTAATATGTGCAAGACAGTGTTAAATATGTGGCTAGCTGTAGCTGGCAAAGCAGAGGACGATAGAGGAGGCTGCCAGAAGCTTGCGGGCAGGGAGCAACACCATACAAATGTCAAATTGCCCCTTAGCAGGAAAGTAGAAGGAAAACCAAAGCCAAAGGTAAGGATAATGTCTGTGGAGCTGAAATTGGTCTGAAGTGTCCCATCTGTCTCATGAAGTTCTGAGTGGGGCCAAAGTTTCCAACAACATAAAAAGATATGATTCAGGATAGAGTGAAACATAATGTAAGTTCCTCTGTACCCATCACAGCACACAGACAGATTTTCGACATCTTAGCATGGTGTTATGAGCAAAGTGCTGCTATGATGTCTTTTTTTTACCAGTTTTATTTTAATAAGGCATCAAATTGGCAGTTGTCCTTAAAAAAATCCCTAGAACATTTATATGGGACATACCCTAAATATTCTTGCCAATTTAGAGCTGAGGTAGTCAAGCCTCATATCCCACATTTCTCAGTCCATTCACATTTCAACTTTTGTGTCATTCTGCTGTAATTTGTCAACCAGTTGTTGCAATAACCCCAGGTGCTGCTCATAAAAAGTAGATGGCCGATTTAAAAAGAGCGTTGAGGAATTTCTGGGGAAAAAAAAAAAAAAAAACCCTAGAGAATATTATCACATTTCTCTCTCAAAATGTAAACTGATTTTCTGGTGTGACAGTTAATTGCTTCCCTTGTTCTATACTAACTTAAGGAATACACAGAGAGCAGAAAATAATTGTTTTAAATAGTGGGCCCTGGTATAAAAAATGCACTATGAGGAAACATATGAAAATATTCTATCCTACTGTTGTCATATTTAATTGCTGAATCTTGATACAGTCAGTTGCTGAGTATAGATAGTCATGCTTTTCCAACACTTTCAAGAACAGAAATCTACTTGGTGTTGTGTACTTACTACTCTCCTGAAACACCAGTCTGTTATGGAACTATTAACGTGAAATCTGGATGTTTCAAACCTTTCCTGTTTAATGATGTCTGTCTATATACAACTTCCATAGATAGGGTGTTATAGGTTCAGAAAGGACTAGTCCTTTAAAAAAAATACATTATAAGGAGGGACTAACCCTGTACCTGCTTCTCTATCCATAGGACTAGGACTAGTGATATTCCCATAAGTGAAAAGCATCCTGTTGAGGACCCTCCACTGGTTATTTGTCATCCATGTTTTGGGGACTTTACCTTGACAATAACTCCTCTTTTCCGAAAATGCTATCTATTTATTTGTATCTATGTTATTATTTCAGCTGATCTGTGGTGTTGCTATGTGATTGATCATTCCTCACCTCAAATCTAACCTTCAGATTTATCCTAATAAAAACATGTTACTGTGATCCTTGTATGCAAAGCAGAGCCCTTCCAGAGAGCTGTCTTGCCTTCACACAGGGAATTTTCATAGATCCATTTCTGTAACTTCCCATTACAAACTAAGTGACAGATAACAATGATATTGTTGAACCTTTTTAAACTCAGATTAATAACTATATTAGTAATTTCATATGTCACATATTTGCTTTATTCTTGAGTAAAAATGAGGTAGAGAAAATGCAAAGAAATGGGCCTGATGATCTCAGGGCTCCCCGACCATGTCTTGGGGGCTTTAAGTACATCTTGGCCTAAGCAGAGACCTCAAGTATTTCAAAATCATTGTAAAATTAAAAATTTCTCTTGTAGACTTCTGCTGTGCCACTGAATACTGCTTTGAAACGTCAATGAAAGCTATTTCCAAATATGCTTGGTATATTTTTTCAAGAGCATTAAGACGAATTAAGGAATCAAAGTCCTATTTCATAAGCTAGTGAGCAATCCTCTGGGCTAGTTATCTATGATCAATGAGTATGACCTGAAAAATTATTTTCCCTTTCCCTTCTGAAAGGATCCTATGGAGTTCAAATCAGCATAGATATTGTCATACATGCATACCAGAAGGAAAAAAAAAAAAAAAAAGGAAAAAAAAAAAAAAAGCTGAATCATAAAGATTTGTGGCCTTCCATTTATATGTTGTTTTTTACTAAGTTCAGAATGTCATCTAAAGAAGACAGACTGGAGTTTACATTCATTAGTGGAAAATTCCCTTGAGGACAACTTTCACAGTCAGGCTTCCTTTCTTATTGGTATTAACAGTGTCTGTACAGAGATTTGTTGACAGCTAGCATGGTTTGAACATAGAGATTGCACAGTAGGCTTAGGCACAAAACCCACTGAGTTGCCCAAAAGCAATTAGAGAAGTAGGTGAATTAGCAAGTGTGCGTGGTTATGGTCATGTCAAGAGGAAAAAGAAAGGTATCTTGTGTTTTGGGGGAAAAAAAAGGAATCTTTTGTTGTGGGTGGTGAGTTCACGCACAGCAGCTTTCATGTAAGATTAGATTCACACAAGTAGAATCAGAAAACTAGGAAAATTTCATGAAGAATATTAATTGGATCTTGATAAAACTCCTTTTATCTTTATGGTATATTATGTATAACAAATGTTTAAAACCTGTTTCCAAATTCAGCAAAGATTAAAAAGTTTGGCTGCTGAAAGACAAGAAATGCTGAGGCTGTAATGTCAACTAATTTTATCATAGTTCAATTTTATTTAGTAAAAGTTGTAAAAATTAAACAAACACACTGAGAAATACTTTGAAATTTTCAGAAAAGTGCAGAGGATTAGGATGTGGGGTTAAATTGCTTGCCCTGTTTAAATTCTTCATAATTCGTCATACTTTAATCTGGTAAAATGTTGGCATTATGCATTTGGGTCTAAGACTATATGCATATTCAGTTTAAAACTGAATCTGACGTTAATAAATGTTTAAACCTTTGAAGTTATAGAGAAGAGTTTCTTTTATAACTCCACAATTATTGACTCAATCACCATCAGCATATACTGGAATGATCAAATAGCTGAATCTTTAACTTTACCTGACAGTCTTAATTCAAAAAGGAATAGCGTCCTTTGATTGTCATTACACTTTGCCTAGATCCTACCTAAAGAAATCCATTCCAAAAAAGAAAACACGGGAGACCACAAAGTGGGGGAGTAGACAGTGTCTTTTGCATTATGCATCTTAACTGTATGTGTGAAATGGCATCTTATTTTCAGATGTGTGCAGAATGAAGATGCAAATTTACCCAGAAGTTGCCACAGCTGTCATGTAAAATGCAAATCCAATGGACACTCCTAAAATTGCATGACCATCTCTCATATTTTAGCATTTTAAGCAGGCTAAAAATTAAGATTTACATTAGAAATACATAGCCTTATGTTCAATAGATGCAAGGTCTAACAGTGAATTTCAAGCAATATATTTATTAGCTAATTTAAATACTAATGAGATAGCCACTGAACAGTTATACTTTTGACCTTTAGTGATCCATCATTAGTGTTGTAATATTGATGCAAATATGAAAACCTTTCCATCCAGCTATAATTACAGGTCTTCACAACTTTCATAACCACATCTTAACTCTATGCTTCATTAAGCACATATATTTATATATATCTAAAGTATCATTCCAACTTTCATGTTTACAAAATAATTTGAACCCTATATGAACAAGGAAATAAGAGACATGGTACTCATCTCTAGGAAAACTTATCTTGTGCATAATTATAAGTCAAAATTTGTTTGATTTATTCATAGCTGCTAAGCAGTGCGTACCTAATCTGCTGTGCACTATGCTGAAAATTTATCCTGAGGGTCTGAATATAAGACTGTATAAATAGTCACAAGTCAATTGCAAGTTTACAATTACATGGTAATCCAAAACCAAACAGAAAATAAATTCACACTGATAGCTTAGCTGACCCCATACCAAAGTTACTTTGGTTTTTTTTCTGAAAAGATTGCCCTTCTTTTATTGCTCACACTGATTTCACTTGTCTCAGACTGAGTCTAGAGAAATCTAACAGAAAAGTGTGTGAAGTTCTACAGACTATGTGGACCTAACAACTACCAACAACTGGTAGTTGTAGGTAGTTAAATCTGGGTCAAATACTCAATTTTGAAAAGAATTCAGACTTTTGGGGGCAAAAACCATTCATCTTAAGGTAAGATATGCATAAAAATGCTTCTTTTGTTTTGTTGATTTTAAGAAATGTTTATAGTATTTGTGTCAAATGTAGACCTCTACACTGTATGTAAATCCCACCCTCTCTGTGCCTACAATATGCACAGGTGGAGTTTGATTAAGCTTGCACCAGAATTTTTTTGTAGGATTCATCAATCCTAAATGTTTTGAACTGCCAACAGTGGCAAGTCTGAACTATCTTCCAATCTGGAGAGAGACTGTCAGCACACCAGCAGAGACAGGAAATCCACTTCCAACCAGGTCTACTGTGGTCCTGGAGACTGAATGTCAGTCAGTAATGTGAGTGCCTTAAGTGCATTCCTAGAGTCCATCCCTGAGTTTAGTTTAATTTGAAAGGAAGCCAGGTCACAAAATCCAAGAGGGCTTTGCCATGCAAACATTAACTGTCCATGATTGGATCTACTGTAAGTATGCACTCCTGAACCAAATTAAAACACTAATATATTGTGCTTTTTCAGAACCAGATGCTACTTGTTTGGCAGACTGTCCTGTTGACATTAAAGATCCAACTAACCTATCACAGTAGGAACTTAGCACATTTGAGACTACAGCTTTATACTCTGGAGAAGGCTTCATTGTATGGTCTGTTTCCATAGAATAACTTAAAAATAATGGTGGCACAGTAGAATTGATTCAAAATTTTCCACTGAATCAACACTCCAATTTGTTCCTGCAGAGTTGTACATTTTATTATTAGTTGTGCATTTATTTTTTCTTTCCATTTCTGGTGGAAACGATCTGGGAGTCATGGTGGACAAGAGGATGGCCATGAGCTGACAATGCGCCCTCGCCACCAAGAAGGCCAATGGCATCCTGGGATGCATTAAGAAGAGTGTGGACAGCAGGTCGAGGGAGGTTCTCCTCCCCCTCTACTCTGCGCTGGTGAGGCCCTACCTGGAGTACTGTATCCAGTTCTGGGCACCCCAGTTCAAGAAAGATAGGGAGCTACTGGAGAGAGTCCAGCACAGAGCCACTAGGATGATTAAGGGAGTGGAGCATCTCCCTTATGAGAAGAGGCTGAGAGAGCTGTGTCTTTTTAGCCTGGAGAAAAGGAGACTGAGGGATGACCTTATTAATGTCTATAGATATGTAAAGGGTAAGTGTTGGGACGATAGAGCCAGGCTCTTCTCAGTGACATCCAGTGACAGGACAAGGAGTAATGGGTACAAGCTGGAGCATAGGAAGTTCCAGGTAAACATAAGGAAAAACTTTTTCACAGTGTGGGTCACAGAGCACTGGAACAGGCTGCCCAGAGATGTTGTGGAGGGGTTGTCTCCCTCTCTGGAGACATTCAAAACCTGCCTGGATGGGTTCCTGTGTGACTTGATCTAGGTGATCCTGCTCTAGCAGAAGGGTTAGACTAGATGATCTTTTGATGTCCCTTCCAACCCCTAACATTCTGTGATTCTGTGATTTATTTTCTGTTTTATTCAAACAGTTATACTAACTAGCATTCACTCTCACCTTTGAGGTTCATATGCTAATTCTCACCCTATGCAGAATCGCTAGCCTTCTTAGGTGAATGTGTTCTGTTGACTGACTAGATAATATGCTGTAACATCAATCTGTTGCTTCATCCTAGAATTTCCACTTTCCAGTGGTTGTGTTCTAGCTCTGAATGTTAAACAAGTTGCGTGCAGAGTTTATGTACTGTTCGCCGTATGTGCAGCCACTTCTTACATTGCTGTCAATAGTTTTATTATTTTCCATCTCTACCTCAAGTGTTGTGCTCAATGACTAGGTCTGAAAGTGATAATTACTTCCCCACTGCAGAGACAAGCTGATTTACATATCTATCAAGGGGAAACTGGATGGCTCCGAGCATACCACAGAAACATTTGCATATTTATAACCTGAAATGTACAAAAGCTAAAATTAAGATAGGGATGTCTTGGTCTTACTTACTAAGCTTGGTTTTATACAAAGGTTTTAGTCTGTGGATTTTGTAATCAGAGCACTGATCTGAGTGCTTGAAGAGTGAAGTATCTTTTTTCATTACACAAAATCAAAACAGAGATTAAAATGATTGTTAGCTTGTGAATGATGATGTGAAGAAGTTGTAACATGAAGTTTTAATAAAGTGAAAATCTTAGCCTTTGAGCCCTGAGGAGATGATGAACTCTGGAATTACCTTAATTAAACTCCTGTAGCAGGAAGAGGGTCCTAAGAGGTTTACTATGTAGTGGCTATATACTTGAATGGCATCAATACCTTTTCTGGAAGAAAAGTGATCTTCCAGATACTTATTCATGTGGAGTTAATTTGTAGAAGTTTATGCATGTATTCAAAATACTCCTGGCTTTCCACTCACAGAGGTGAGCCCCTTCAGCTGACTACAACTAAGTTGTGATTCTGGTTAATGATATTATTCAAAACCAAACATTAGTATCAGTAAGGAATTCTGAAACAGCAAATAAAATAAATTTTAAAAACCCACAAGCAAACAACAAAAAAAACCCCAACAAACTGCTTCTTCTAGGCAGAGACATGATGGCTGATCTTCCTAGATTACCCATTGTCCAATAGTCCTCTCAAGCTTAATGTAATGTTCTTCATACAACAGAGGCATGTGAAAATCAGTTGGAATGGCAAAAGAATATTATATTTACAGGAATTCCCTTTATTGTCAACTGTCTTGTCCTGAGACAGGTTCTTAGCCCTCCTGAATTCCAGTGTTTCTTTGAAACTGGCAAACTGCTCTAAAGCTTTCCTCACAAACAGACTATTTTGTCCTAATGTCTAGATTACATAGAGATATTCTGTATTCTAGAGGGTTTTATTCATAAAAGAGAGAAAAACTCTAAATTATTTCAAAATAATATGAATAACATTTCTGTCCTATTGACTTTGAATGACAGTAAGCTAATTTATGAATCTAATGCATTTGTTCATATACATGCTTGATTAAACCTTTGAACAATTTTCCAAATCACTAATATGTATGTAAACACATTATTGTTTTTCAATGTTTCTAGCTTGTTTTCATATGAATAGTCATTTTTTATAAAACTCAATGAGATGAGTGCAGTAGGAGTTTTACATGGTTCAAAAACTTCAGAAATTACATTCAGCATTAGGGAGGCTTGTTCAGCTAATATTCATGCTGTGTTAGAGAAGTTGAATAGTGGCATGACACTCTCAGTTTCCTTCTAAAGAACAGAGTCAGTTGCTCTTATCACTTTCACATGGCTATCATTCCATTGAAATTGGCATTTTCACTTTTAGAATGAAACAACTCTAATATCGCTTGAGGCAAGAGTGGAGAACAGAATGTAGAGAGCAGTCCTCAGTATATTTGGAGGAAGCTTTATTTAAATTTTGCAACATTTCTGTACTAATTAAGACAAATAAGATCTTAATGCAGTCCTTAATCTGTTTTGTATCTTAAAAAATACAAATGAAAGAGAAGTGTCCATTGATTTAATGCCTTTGCTACAATGTTAGCTACTTACGTTGGGGTATACATTCCTAAAATGTCAATAGTAGGAGAAACTTGATCTGGAATTCTAGTTGCAAAATAGGTTCAGAAATTATGCAGCTCCTTCGGTTTTAGATTGATTTTGTCACTCAGAAATGTTGTGTTTTGAAATCTGTTCAGATCAGAAAAAATGTAAACGGTACTATCCACAGAGATCAGTGCAGCTGTAAATTTTTTAGAACATGGTTATCAAGTGAATCATTTCAATCAAGAATCCTTCAATTTTTATCTATAATTTCCTACTCTGGGGATAGCAAGCTATTGTTGCTTGAACAGACCTACGGTTTTCCCAGTTTTGTCTTATTTATCCTACAGTTTCATATTCTGTACAAACTCTTTACATCCAAAAAGTCTTAGAATTTTTATTGCTTTCTGCAACCAGTCATGGGACTCAAAGTGGATACTAAACCAGCTGAAGCTCCATTCTTGTAATTCAAGAGCACATGTCGTATGATACCCTTCCAATCATATTTTATGAGTGAAGCAATACAAATTTACCATCTTTTCTTACTCAGATGTCATTTATCTGTTCACCACACTCATTAAAGTGTGTTGCTTACATAGTCGCATGTCTACCACTTTGAGTAGGATTCATCTTACTGTCATTGATGGCTAATATGAAGGCATTTAATTTTGAGCCAGTTGACTGCCTTCTCTTTTTCAGTCAACAGATGAAAAAGGCCAAAAACCTTTTTTAAAAACCTCTTTTAAAAACCTCTCATTTTTTAAAAGCCTCTTCCAAAGGAAACTAAAATAGGTTGATGAAGCTTCTCCTTGTGCATTAATTGGCATTGCATGGGAATGTTTATACTTCAATTTTAACTTAGTTCTAAAGCCTTTGTGAAATCTACAGAAATAATAAGAGTGGAGGAGTTAGAGTAAAAAATAAATTAAATTGTTATAGGAAAACAGTAAAGGATGTATTTTACCTACTTTCTAGTATTTGCTTCCAAAATTGATATAATATTGCATGTGAAAGATATCTGTTCATAGAGATTCTCAATACATTTTTACATTTTTTGTCTGTATAGATTACCATTTAGAAATGCTAATAAGTGAATGTATTGCTTATTTTAGTAGTACCCACATCATTAAAATGCACTTTAATAGGGTTTATCTCCTGGTAGCACACACTATAGTGCTTATTTATACTTTTCATTCTGGATGGTGTCAGTGTTCAAGGTGAAAATAGAAATGGAAGTTTTGTTTCATTTCTGTGAATGCATTATGATTGCCTTTCTCTGACAACAGTGTTATTTGAATTGCCACTACTAGTCCTTCTGTATTGAAAAATGCTGTTGCTAAAATAGTCATCTCAACATTTGGTAATTAACCCTAATGTAGCAAATCCTCTTTGTGTTTAAAAATTAAAATGAAGGAATTGTAAGTTCAGCAAGCTTTGGGTGAGACTTTCTATGCATTTTATTAAGGTGTCTTCTGATATTCACTCTGTATTTCTGAAATTTCACTCTATTTGAGTGTCAGAATTTTATGGGATTTTTCAGGCCAAGTCAAGCTACTCAACCTTGATTCAAAAAAAAAAAAAAAAGTCATCGTAATGATGTCTGCTTTTTTTAGTTATTTGTGATAGTGAGACATTTTTCATAGTTTCTTATTTTTCCCAAAATTAATTAGGAAATCAAGATGATCATTACTAAATGACAGCAGATGTCTCTGATCACCAGACTTCAATTAATGTAATGTACTGAGTGGAATTCTTGTTTTGTTTTCATTTTGTTTTATATATAGGATGCATTTGAAAATCCAATTTCATCAGGAAAAAATGTGTAGGTAAAAAAACGCATTTGTGCATGTCATTGCACAGTACTGAAATTCCATTTGTTATTATCACCATAAAATCATAAAATTGTAGATGGATACAGGTTGAAAGGGAACTCTGGAGGCCACATAGCTGAATACACACACATAATGTCCTAATTTATCTATATACCCCACTTTTTTATCATCATTGCCATCTTGCCAAGGGATATTATAATTACCTAGCAAGTACATTCTCCAAACAATCTCAGAAACCAATGGGAAATTGCCTCTTTCTTTTCTGGCACCAAGTCTACCTGCTGCAGTAAGCGAATGGCTTGTCAGATCTACATGATTTTCTCTCAACCCACCAACTTTAAAATGTCAGTCTTTGTAACAGATTTTCCTGAGCTCTGTTGGGAAATTTCAACTCCCACAAGGTTTCAAAATTTACATAAACATATTCTCCTACTCCTACATTTCTTCTTTTCTCCTGCTTTACAAACAAGACCAACAGGTATCACTTATTATTCCTTTATTCATGACCCAGTCATTTGAATGGATGAGAAATTAAGACAGTCAAACCTTTTTAATAAGGCAGTTTTAGAATGCTATAACAGTAAAAGACAAGTAGAAATAATATCAATAAGGTAAGGTAACCAATCCTTATCCAGAAAAAGAGCATAGCAACAGAAGTGTTGATCTGCAAATCATTGATGAAGGTTGTGTATTTCAAAGTTCTTATTTCATCCTCTTTGACACAGTAATCAGGCATCAGCTAATTAATTAATTCTTAGTGGACAGATGAACACATAAAAAATAAAATTCAATTTGGACCACTCTAGGATGTTTAAGTAAAAAGAATAAGGATAAAATGGTTGTGAAGACAGAATTATATGCTCTGAGGTCCCCAAAGGACAAGGTTAAAGCTCAGCTGCAGAAGCTGCAGTTGAAGAAGTGTGTTCTTATACTTTGCTCACTTTCCAGAACCAATAATTTTAGATTCCTAATCAGTATAAAATTCACTGGAGAAAGTTACAAAGAACAGCTTCACTCTTATTCTCACAGGATCCTTCTTTAAAGAACTCAGTCTAAATAGGTTTGAATGTAATTTCTGTGCACTGCAAGACTATCTGCAGTGCCAAGGTAGGCTGAGGAGCCCTTTGTGAAATTGAAACATTAGTCTATGGTGTCTTAGAGTTACAGGGTATATCCATGTGAATTACCCTTCTAAATACATGCAAATGTGCGTGTTTATTCCCTTGAACATTTTGAGTTTAGTCAATATCCATTCCTATATGATGAGAAATTAGGAACTAATTAGTAGGTTTGATAATGAAGCCATGTGGTCTCCAGAGGCACTCCATACATGAACTTGCTTTTTTTTTTCTTAGAATATCTTATTCTAACAGTCACACTGAGATTTTTGTCATGCTGCCTCAATAGGTTGCTAGGCAGCAAAGCTTTACCCCCAAACTGTTAGCTTTATTCTGCATTCTGAGCCTCTTTCAGACATCCTCAGCTGTTTGAATCCTCTTGCTGAGGGGTTTCCTTGATTGAGAGCAACTGCTTCCAAAGGTCACTGGCTCTCTGTGGATCAGCCCTTTTCTCTGATGTGCACAAATCTTTTCGCTTTATACTTCAAGAAACACTGCAGCAATCAAACCATGGTCCTGATTGCGATAAACCTTGTGCAGTTGTTCCCTACTGTATGCTGCATGGTGCCATTCACTATGTATAATAACGTTTATATGGAAAGTGATTTTAAAAAGTCGTAAGAACAAAAATATTTGTATGTGCCAAGACTAATGAAAAAGCCACTGGAAAATATTAAAGCTTCTTTTTTTTAACTGTTTGTTTGTTTGTTTCTTTTCTTTTTTCTTCTCAGGGCAGGTTCTGGATGTGCTGGAGAAATATAATCTGAGTGATAAAACCCTTGTATACTTTACATCTGACCAAGGGGCTCATGTTGAAGAAATCTCTGGTTCTGGAGAAGTCCATGGAGGATACAATGGCATATATAAAGGTGAACATTCACTGATGATTCTTAAAAATTGTGTCAGATTTTTTTTTTTTTTCAAAACTGTGGCCAAGGTCAAAACTTGATTCCTTAATAAAATTAAGTAAATTAAGTAAATTTCTCATAACTGTTATTCTAAATTCAAACGTAGGCAGTAAATATAAGGGATTTACTTGTCAAATACAGCAGCTGAAAGTACATACTCAGCCAGAGCTCTGTGGAGTTTTAACACTAGCAAGTTGACTCGAACTGGGAAGAGATACAGCTTTGG
Source organism: Actenoides lindsayi (assembly GCA_025331215.1). Taxonomy (NCBI): domain Eukaryota; kingdom Metazoa; phylum Chordata; class Aves; order Coraciiformes; family Alcedinidae; genus Actenoides; species Actenoides lindsayi. The sequence goes on from WTSP01017651.1 coordinate 65,546, forward strand.
AAGTATGTCAATTTATAGTACTTTACTATAAAGGCTGGACAGAAAGGAAAAAAAAAGTGGTTTGTGAGCCATCTAGAATCACAGATAGGAGCTAAATACCACAGAGTGAGTGGGATCACATGAAGATTGCATATTAGGTTATAAAGAAGATGGGACAACCAGCAACAGAGTCCAGTGTATTCATTACAGAAAAAGTAGAAAAGGAAAGTTAGGTTAAAAAAGAAAAAAAGGAGGAGTTGGACTGAGTTTGGGATGTGCAAGTTCAACAACAGCCAGAAGATATTTCAAGCAGAAAAGATGCAGTTGGAGAAAAGAGTTTTGAAAATAATGCTTGTATGTATAAAGCAATGTATTTTTGAGGAAAGCTGACAAGAAGAGATAATAGGATGAGAAAATGAAGGATATAGAGATGGAGGAATTCTGCTTAATAGAATGGTTATAACATTCAGTCACAGATTAATTGGCAGTTGTAGAAAGAGACAAGTAAAGTGCCTTTAGGTAAGATTTTTAAGAACAGTAATAATGCAGAACTACAAAATCATGTAGCAGTTGATTCTGGAAGGCACCTCTCAAGGTTCCTCATCTATCTGGACTTCTGCAAGGCTTTTGACATGGTCCCCCACAACATCCTACTCACCAAGTTGGAGAGATATGGA
>WTSP01017651.1:66301-111318 GCA_025331215.1 Actenoides lindsayi
TTTGTCCTGCTCTGGCAGGGGGGTTGGACTCGATGATCTTCAGAGGTCCCTTCCAACCCCTACCATTCTGTGATTCTGTATTGCATGTGTTCCGGAGCTTCACCTTGTTCCAGTGCAGTCTCAATCAATCCATGGCAAATGGTGGGGCAGTGTTTCCACCTCTAGTGCAGTTGATGCCAGGTGTACTGGATGCCCTTCCAAGTGAAAGAAAATTGTGGCCTGCACTATGCTACCAAAGGAATTGAGAAAAATGCATTAGCGATATCAACTGTGGCATACCACTTCGCTGCCTTCAACTCCAGCTCATATTGAAGTGCCAGCATGTCTGGCACGGCAGCACTCAGAAGTGACATGACTTCTTTCAGGCCACAGTAGTCCACTGTCAGTCTCCATTCTCCATAACACTTTCACACTGGCCATATGGAACTATTGAAGGGTGAGTGAGTTTTGCTGATCACCTTCTGGGTCTCCTTTCATAATTATTTTCCCTCACAACTCGTGCAGCTAAGATCACAGTAGGTTTTCCATCCTACTTCCTCATATCCTCTCCATGGTCACGTAGGTAAAACCACAGGGTACCCCATGGTACCTTCCATATTCTCTCCCTTGAGCAGGGGAGCATCTACTTCTAATAGCTGAGACACAGGCCTGTACAGGTGGAGAGTAGGGCACATCCTCTTTGAGTTGCTGGACCTCCTGGGCCAGTACCTGCACAGCTGAAACACAGGCCTGTAAAGAGGAAGAAAGAATTCCTTCATATTGTTTGAGTATACCAGCCAATTCATCCACTGTTTGTCCCTGGGCTGTCTTTCCAGGACACTACTGTGGCGTCCCTCAGGAGTCTGTACTGGGACCTGTACTGTTTAATATTTTCATCAATGATATTGACAGCGGGATTGAGTGCACCATCAGCAAGTTTGCAGATGACACCAAGCTGAGTGGTGCTGTCGACAGGCTGGAGGGACGGGATGTCATCCAGAGGGACCTGTATAAGATGGAGAGGTGGGCCCAGATGAACTTCATGAGGTTCAACAAGACTAAGTGCAGGGTCCTTCACCTGGGTCAGAACAACCCTCACTATCAATACAGGCTGGGAGACAAGGTGCTGGAAAGAAGCTCTGCAGAAAAGGACTTGGGGGTGTTGGTGGATGAGAAGCTGGACATGAGCCAAGAGTGTGTGCTTGCAGCCCAGAAGGCCAATTGCATCCTGGGCTGCATCAAGAGAGGTGTGTTCAGCAGATTGAGAGAGGTGATTCTGCCCCTCTACTCTGCTCTGCTGAGACTGCACCTGGAGTACTGTGTCCAACTCTGAAGCCCTCAACACAGGAAAGACATGGACCTGATGTAGCGGGTCCAGAGGAGGACCACAAAGATAACATGTCCAGAGAAGGGCCACGAGAATGATGAGAGGGCTGGAACACCTCTCCTACAAGGACAGGCTGAGGGAGCTGGGGTTGTTCAGCCTGGAGAAGAGAACATTCCGGAGAGACCTACTAGCGACCTTCCAGTACCTGAAGGGGGCCTACAGGAAGGCTGGAGAGGGGCTGTTTACGAGGGCCTGTAGTGAAAGGACGAGGGGTAATGGGTTTAAATTAGAGAAGAGTAGATTTAGATTGGTTATCAGGAAGACATTCTTTACATTGAGGGTGGTGGAACAGTGGAATAGGTTGCCCAGGGAGGTGGTTGAGGCCCCATCCCTGGAGATATTCAAGGTGAGGTTGGGCAAGGCTCTGAGCAGCCTGGTTTAGTTCAGGGTATCCCTGCTCACTGCAGGGGGACTGGACTAGATGTCCTCTGAAGGACATCTGAAGGTCCCTTCCAGCCCTAGCCATTATGTGATTCTATGATTCTATGAAAGTCTGCAGTCTTAGCCCCTTCAGAGCAGGCTTAGCAAGAAAGGTTGCTCAGCACAGTGTCAAGTCAAGTTATGAAAATCTCCAGTGATGGAGACTTCACAGCCTCTATGGACAATTTGTTTCACTGTTTGATCACACTCATCATAAAACCAAACCAAACCAAAACAAAAAAACCCACCCAACTTATTCTTTTAAATGGAATTTCCTGTATTTCAGTTTGTGCCATTGTCTTTTGTGCTGTCAGTGAGCACCAATGAAAAGAGCCTGGCTCTGTCCTCTGTGCTCATGTACAGGTAAATCCATGTATGTGTAAGATCCCACTGAGCCTTCTCTTCTGCAGGCTGAACAGTTTCAGCTCTATCAGCCCCTTCTCATATGTCAAATGCTCCAACCACTTAAACATTTTCATGGACCTCTTTTGAGCTCACTCCAGTATGTCTGTGTCTCTCTTGTACCAGGGAGCTCTGCACTTGGATCCAGTACTCCAGGTCTGGCTCACCAGTGCTGAGCAAAGGATGAGTATCACCTCCCTCGACTTGCTGGATACGTTCTTCCTAATGCAGCCCATGATGTTATTGACCTTCCTTGCCATAATGGCACCTTATTGGCTCATGTTCAGGCAGTTGCCCACCAGGACCTCCAGGTCCTTCTCTGCAGAGCTGTTTTGCAGGCAGTCAGTCCCTAGACTTTGCTGGTGGTAGAGATCTTTCCTCTGTAAATGCTGTATTTGGTATTTCCCTTTGCTGAACTTCATGAGTTTCCCTTTCACCCATTTCTCTGTCTTGTTGAGGTCCCCCTGTATGGTAGCACAACCTAGATCAACCACTCCTCCCAGTTTTGTATTATTTGCAAAACTGCAAAAAGGAAGAAAGATAAGCATATACAGAAAGCAGTAACACTATATTGAGATTTTCAAGTGAGAGGGCTCCACAGTTTGTAGTCAATAGGTATCTATCTAAGAAATGACCCTTATACTTTTAATAGAACTGTGAAGGAAATGCTACATAAGCAAAACAAGCAATGCCAAAGTCATGAGGTTACAAACTCAGATGTGTCCACCTGGGCTAGCACCAGAGTGAAATGTATCTTGAATAGTAGCACATAGGCCTTTCATAGTAATTTAAGTAATTAAAAAAACATATGGTTACATTTCTGTAGATGTAGGCACAGCCTGAGGTGTTTTAGAAGCTCTAAAAAATATTTGCCTTCTAGAGTGCCAGACATAAGATACAGGATAAATGCTGAGAAGGAAAAAGAAGACAAATACACTAGGGAACATGTCTTTGCAAGGAACTTTGATTAAATGGAGTTTTTCTATCAAGCCTTACAAAATTTTGTATTCACACGTACAGACTGGAGAACAATTTGAAATAGAGCTTACCTGAATTAATAAAAAGTCTGATTGATAGGATTACTTAGGGAATGATGTGGCTTCTTGTTTTTAAAATGAATTGTTGTGGTTTACAGTTACCACATATGCTGTCAAAGGTTGCAGTATACTATGGGATAATCACTATATAAGAAACAAAGTAATTACTGTATGAGAAACATTCTTAATAAAATAAAAAGAAACTAAAAGACCCACACAATTAGTTGAATGTGCATTTACTATTTTTAAATACAATGAATTCTGCTGTATCTTCCACTCTCTTCATCTCCATATCAGTCCTCAATTTAACAGGTATATTATGCACCATTTTCAAAAGGGCTGAAGTAGAAGAGATCAATTAATTGCATAGTTAGCAATTTTTGTACATAAGAATTTGTTTATATTAACATTCATGTACAATGAAAAGTTTTGGAGGTCTGTACATCTCTGGCATATTTAATAAAAACTAGGCCTATGCAGACCTAAGTCTCAGGCACAGATATAGCAATATGCCTAAAAACCCTAGTGGATGATCTTTATACTGCTTTTGTTTATGTGTGCATGTGGTGGGATTTAGTTCATCTGATGAAGAGTTTACAAAACTGGGAGACTTGCACATCCTTTCTCCATGTCTCTGCTAGACAATCTCCACTAGTCATCTCCTCATATTTGAGTGCTGCATGAATGTGAATATGAATCGAGCCACTTAACCCTGAAGCAGTATGCTTGGCAATAATTGGTTCTGCCCTAAAATCGAAAGCTCTAAACAGATCTCCACAATTCAAACTCACTAATTTTTCTTGATAGCCAACGAAATGAGCACCAATAATAAAATTTAAGAAGAGTTTGGAGAGTTGGGTTAGCACTGCAAGACTGAATGCAGAAAGGGTAAATTTCTATTTGAAAGTTTTATTACTGTGGATTCTGACCATGGAAGTCCCTGTTATTTTAGGTCACCCTTGAAACTAGAAACAAGAGCTAACATAGTGTTTAACTAGTTGTTGTCATACACAGTCTAGTTTGTCTCTTCAGTATCCTTTTTTTTAGAAGATATTATATAGTAGTATTGAAGTGGTAGATCAAAATCATGGCTTCTCTTTCCAGCAGCTTTTTTCTGACAGTTATCAGGATAAAAGTCCTCGAAGGAAGATGCAGGAGTTGTGTAGTAAATAAAGAAGATCCCTAAGAAGATCTTCTAATCCTGGATAGTTTGGCCTTGGTTTAAAATGTGAATCCTGACAATTTAGATTCTACAATGAGTTTTAGTGCTAGTTATATGAATTTTCATCATATGAAGAAAATCCACTTTGAGTCTTTCTAAATTCTAGTATAGCCAAAATCATTTGGCAATGAGAACATGGTGCTTTCAACTACTATTTTGAAATGGGACAGTTTCAAATTTCATGGAACATATTGAAGTTTAGTACTGTTTTCTGATTGTTATACGATAAAGGAGGGAACACTTATTATACCTTTCCTAGCTTACCTTTGTTTCGTGTACTTTTATTGTGCCTCTTTCTCTTTAATACTACATTCAGAAAAGAATTGTCTTCTCAGTCTCATCAGTCTTAACTGATGAGTATTTCCTTGTCCCTAATTTCTTGTTATTTTCTTCTGATGACTATCTCTAGTTGTGCAATATATTTTTTTAATTACTTTACAAGTGTTACCTTTCAGCTTTTTCCATGAAGTATCACTACCTGTTTACATACTCATTTTTTCATTATTGCCTTTGTATCTTACTGATTACAGCTGTGCATTAAGCACGAGGCTTTGCACAGGTCCTTTCTTAAGTATGCAGTGGAGGTTATGGTGTGAATAACTAAGACTGTAGATCCTCGTTCAATTATTTTTTCTCCAGTATTCATTTTACTGCAAATATTTTTACAGAATTTGAACTTGTTTCCTGTTCATCCAACTTAGTTTGAAGTCCATTATCTTTTCTTCAGAATTTGATCAACCTGTGATACCTTGTATCATATGTGGATTTTTCAGTTCCACATCTCACTTCCCTTCCAAAATTGAAGTTAATATGTTAAAATAGCAAGGGACTTAATACACAGTAGCATCAAAGTACCTTACCATTGACTTTTCTGCAAACTGTCACAGGCTGTTTGTTTTATCTCTTTGTTTCCTGCCTATTAGTTGTATTTTGATTCATGACAACCTCTTGTCTCCTAGCCCATGATTAATGTTCCAGAAACTTTACCTGAAGTACCTTGTCAAAGATCTTTCATATGTTTAAATCTGGATACAGCCTTTAAACCAAAAAATAGTGGCTCTTTTAGTATGAATTTCTGCTCAACAACTCAAGATCTTCTTAGTTGAAGTCCTGAAGGACTCCTAGGTACATACATGATAATAATTTTTTTCTGTCTAGTTAGTGTATTGATCAAAAACTGATCAGAGGAATTATCAATTTATTTCAGAAACCTAGTTGTTCCTGTGTCATTTTGGCCTGTAAGTTCTTTTGGAAACTTCCAGTTAATTTTTTTTTTTTTTTTTTAAATCTTTGTTTCTATGTATTTTCCTATTTAGCTCTTTATCATTCATACCAGATAACCGAATGATATTTCATATATTGGCATAGGTCACATCTGATGTATAACTTATAACCTCTATGTTATTTAATATATACACTATTATTACTTATAACATATAAAATATGGTCCTTTATATCCTGTTAATATTGACCTTTTCACATTGAAATATGGACCCCATTATGCTTAACTGAAGTCTCTTCTTAAAACTTTCTATGTAATGTTTCCAGCAATGGGGTTTTTTGTGCTTTTGCTTTTTGTTGGGTTTGTTTGTTTGTTTGTGGTGTTGTTGTTTCTTTGGTTTTGTTTTTGTTTCATGTGTTTGTTTTGTTTTGTTATGCTTTGGTTTTTTATTCAGTTCTTTGACATTTCTTTGTTGAAAAATATGGAACTTTGAGGTATTATTTTCATATGTCATATCTAAGATACCTGCATTGACATCTTCTTAGGTGGTTTTCACTAGCTTTCTTAATAGTATGACACCCCAATTTAAGCATGTCCATTTGAGCTAGCCACCTTAGCTTTCCTTTAGGAACAGAAATAAGGTTAGTTTTTTGAAATACTTTAGTCCTCTACTTTATAATAAGATTAATATAATAAATAAATGGATTATTCTCACCATTTAATAAACAGGCAACTTAAGATGACTAGTCTAAAGGATTCCATTATACCAAAGAAGAATCTTTGGTACCCTGAGATGTTGAATCTGATTATTTTGTTGTAATTTTTCTTTGGTTGCTTAGTGAGTAATTTCTTGAATTACCTTCAGTGTGTTATAAATTATTTCTGTCCTGTTACATACTTTATAGCAGTAAACAGTAAGGGCATTAAAAATTTTCTCCACAATTTTTCTCATTACACTATTTCACTGGTACATATGCAGACAGTAGAAATCCTCCATTATCATCACTTGTTGACATCTTTTCCACTGTGTTACATATGGGATTTTCTATGGAGCTTCATTGCATTTCTTAATACTCTTACTGTCAGCTTCTTTTGGATATATGGCTAATTATATTTTGTCTGTACCTTGGACCTTCACATAAGACACATTGTCTTTCTTTGTATTTATGAAGCATTTCGCACAATGCAAACAGACACCTGGCTACTGTCATGCTGCTGGAGTGCGTCATGAGTTCTGCTGCTAATGGAAATGGAGTCAAACACAGATAATGCAAACCATTTGAACAACAATCACTCTAAGTGATTTGTGGCTTAGAAATAGGGATATTCATAGTTACTTTGTTAATATCCATGAAAAATAATAATGTTTCTTAAGGACTTAGACCCTAATTTTTGTAATCTACTGCAGAGATGTGAGAGCTAAACAAGGACTGAAGGAATCAATTATCCAATATTTTATTAAAAATTATTAATTTTATATTGTAGAGATAAATTAATTCAGCAGTGTTTCTTGAAGCTATTAGAAAATGTTTTCCTATCTCCAAGCCACAGAGAAATCAATCAATCAATCAATCAATCAATCAGTCAATCAAACAAGCTGACCATTACTTTGGCTTCAGGAACTATGCTATTGGGTATTTAGTGGTATAAGGTGGAGCTTCACTTTTTACTTTAATGACAGCCAGAATTGACCTTTTCTTCAAATGCACTGTGTTTTTATATTCTCTATGAAGTGATACAGATTTTTAAATAGTCAACTCATCTTGTAATTTGGGCTGAATCTGAAAATATCCTGAGAGACTATTTCATTTGGTTTGAAGAAAGGTTGGATTAGAAGACATCCAAATGAGCTATGTCTGTTACAGTCACACATACAAGAACAGCTCAGTTTAACAAAAGCAGTACATAAAACAGATTAAAAAATGAGTAAAATGAAGTGAGCTTGCCATAGAAAATAAATTGTTTCATCATTTTCTAAGGTAAGCAATAATAACCAATTTTGATTGTTGATATTTGTAGCATAAAGTCCACTACAGATGGGTAGAATAATTAATTCCCATGTATTTTTCTGTCATTCAAGAGAATAAATAAGGTTTGGAAGCTTTGCTTTTAGAAGAATATAAGAAGGAAAGAAAGGGTAGTGTGGTTTCTTACATCCAAGTGATGTAAGAAAGTTATTTTAAATAGTTTCCATCATTCATCATTCAAAAAATTAATAGTGCTATACCACAGAGTTCCCCTTTATATATCATACTTTGTAAAAGCTCTATTCCCAGAGTTAGGTAATAGCAGTCAATTTAAACCAGAGGGGGAAAAAAAATAATAAAAAATATATATTCTTTTAGCTAAGATTTGAAATGAGGTTAAAATGGAAATTTCACATCATGTTGTGGATGACTGCAGAGTTATGTCTGTACTTTGCCATCTCCTGCAGATTTTTCAGGAAAGGTGAATGTAGGCTATTGTTCAATGTAACAGTGAAGGGTGCAACTACTGAAAAAGCATAGATAGCTAAGCATGAAAATACAGGCCAGGGTGTTTTATACTTTTGTAAAAACATTTTAAGAAGAATTTAAGAGAACAAAAATAACGTATAACTAGGCTGCCTAGAGTTTGCTGGGCATACAGACTGCTAGATTGCTGCCTTTTCTCTGTTTTGGTGTTGTCAAGTCCCAGCAAAATAAAAAACTAATGAGTTAGATCCTAAAACATCAAGAGATTTTATTTTTAAGTAATGACTTTTTGTGGATTTTTTATTCTAATATTTTAGCTGTTTGAGTGTTTGTTTAATGTTTCAAGCAATAGTAGTGAAACCTTGGTTTATTTTTTAAGGAAAAAAGAATGCAGATAGCTAGGGTTTTGAAGACAAGGTATATATCAAGGGATTTCTAACCACATAATGTCATTAAGCAACTCTAATGATGTCACCAAAGACAGTTCTAATAAAGATGAACCCCACATAGGCATCTATAATAGAAGACAGTCTTCCTCAATGACCTGTAATTCCTGCCCTGCTTCCCTGCTATTCCTAACTCCAGAGTATAAAAAAACTATGCTTCAGTTAGTCTTTTGAAAGGAAAAGAGCAATCACTCTTCATAGACATAAGCGAGGAGATAGCCCTGCTGTGGAGTCTGTTTTTCGCTTTGCACCTCACGGCTGGGAGGCAGAGTTTGCAAGTGATCCCTTTGTGCTTGGGTAACGTGCAAGTTTTCTGTCCTTTTCTGTAGCAATTCAAGAAAATTGTACTGTGAACCTAGGAGCTGTGAAAGTGATCCAATATATGGGTTTTAGTAATTGCAACATGTGTGGAAATGGGGTTCACCACTTACCTTGAAATTGCTCTGTCTTCAGATTACACAGGAGGCTATAATAAAACAAGAATTTATTTAAACAATCCAATCTAACTAGCACTGTTACTAGGTTCAAGCAGGTATATAGAAATAAAAGGTGTAAGAGGCTGAGGAGACAGAACTATTGAAGTACTTAGTTGTAATATTTTGTTTTGTGTTTTAGGGGTTTTTTTGTTTGGTTGGTTGAGTTTTTTATTTGGTTTTTTTGTTTGTTTTTGTTTTGTTTGTTTGGGTTTTTTACTTGGAAAAGGGAGATACAGGAAAAATAGGCTTGTAGTAGTTTTGGTTGAACCATGAATTGCTGTTTGATTCAGTTAATGGCAGTGGTTCAACACACATATTCCTCTTCTTTCAGACATTTCTATTATATAAACCAATCTCAATTTAATTGTAAATGCCTGACCCAGTCCATGCTTAACCACATTCAAACCCCGTCTGCTTGCCAGAAATATTTTTTTCCAAGTGATATAGTAATTTCAGAGATCATCTTGAAGTGCTGTACTTAACCATATGACTATATAAGACACTAATAATAGTACTTCTGATAGCTTGTCATACAGAGTTGTGTCAATCATATATTAAGCAAAGGTAGAAATGTTGTCATAGAATAAACACATTGCCTTTCTCCAAAAATGCTGGGAGAAATGAGCAATGATGGATATTGTAGAAACAGCATCAATGACTAAAATGTAATGTTAAATGCAAGCAGCTGATAGTGCATCTAATTTAACTGTATTGGTTTAGAAGTCACAGCATCCTGAAGTCGACCATCACTGTAGTGAATTTCTTCCTAAGGCAGTGAATTAGAGAATTCAGTACCACAAATTAGTGCATTAAATTGGACAATGTAGGCATGTATAACTTTTTTTTTTTGATTCATGTTTTTTGGTTATAAATTCACATAGCTATGCACAATAGCAAGAGCAAATTCTATATGAAGATTCCTATGAGGTGTGTTTATGTCTCCTGTAGCTGTTATTTAATTTTGTTTGTAAACTAAATGAATTTTATAAGCTGGATAATATATACTAGTAGATTTACTGTGAGAAAGATACAGATCATAGGTGGAAAATATAAACCTAGCAAACTAAAAATAAGATAAATACATTTAATGAAGAGGTTCTAGCTAGACAGAATGTTTGATATTTGGAAGTTGACTCAGGGGGATATTTTTCTAAGAAGAAATCAATTTTTTAGCAAACAAAAGTTTCATTTTTCAGGTGGAAAGTCAACGAACTGGGAAGGAGGTATTCGTGTGCCAGGGCTTCTCCGTTGGTCTGGAGTGATACAGGCTGGTGCTTATGTTGATGAGCCAACAAGTAACATGGATATATTTCCTACCATAGTCAAACTTGCCAAGGCACAGTTGCCCTCTGACAGGTATGCTCTGTAGTTATCTCTGTTTTAGTGAAAATTTCATGACTGTTTTGTACATTCTGGTGATATCTATTAAGACAGAGGTGAGAATTAAAAGGAAAAAATAGTTTTTAAAAGCACTTTTTTTGTCATTACTTACAGTAGTATGTTGTCACTTTTCATAATGACATACTGACATATTTTACAGAAATGTTATATGTGAATACAGCATAATGGCAGAACAAGCACCAAGCAGCAAGAAGATCAGAAAATACAATGAAGAGCAGCATACTGTCGAATCAGGCCTAGAATTATGTACTAAGAGAAATAATGAATGTGTCAAAAAAGGCTCTGTTCTGCTTGAGGTAGAAAAAGGAACTGCAGGTGTAAATTATTTTAAACTTTACAAGCTCAACCTTGGCCTGCTTGTTATAAAAAAAAAACAAAACAAAAAAAAAAACAGCAAAATGACAGATAGGCTTTTCTCACAGTTTGGTTTTTTTATGCCATTGTCCACCAAGTTAGTGGAAATAATGCCTTACAGAGTGTTACAGCCTGCTCAGAAAACCCACTGGACTTCTAAAATTCATAAGATGCTTTACAGATGCTCCTACATCCCTGTGCTTTGTTTTGTCAGGAGATACACAGCCTTAGCAGCAAGGTGCCTCCACTTAAATTTTGCTGCCATGCAAATCCAGTAAGTGAAGAAACCTGCTGGTATGAATAAGCTTTGAACACATATACCACACACAAACAGCTTTTGAGCATAAAGCATCCAGAATCCACTTGGGGAAAACCAGTGGTGAGCAGAGACACTCTGCTAATGATGATTCATTGAGTGCTTGAAGGAAATGGTAGGGCAGGACATATGTAAGACATGAAAAATTAGTCAGGCTGGTCCTGAGATGTCCCCTACAAGAACTACCTCTGTTGAACCTAAGCAGTTCTTGTTGTTCTTACTGTGGGGAGATCTTATGCACTTTGTTTTCATATTGCTTGAGTGAAGATGAAGCAGCAATATTTTATTTTGATCTTTTTGATAGAAAACCCAATATACTTGTGTCACTTCCACTTGCAAATTGCTCCACTGTGATTCTTCTGTATAAACTCAATACCATAATTACTGCTTCCTGGTAGGTCATGAACCAGCTTAAAGCATTTTTCATCTAGCAGCTGAATTCCTATTAGTCCACTGAATTATTCCTGAGAAATAAGAGAAATTACTACAATCAGGATTCAGTCTGAAAAGGAAGAAGGTACTCCTAGTTAAAGAAGAAAAGTAAGTCATCAGAAAGGAAAGTCTCATATATCCTTCTGAAAAAAACAGCTGTGGGAATACGAGAATACTGGAGACACATTGCAGGAGACACCCTTTTCTCCTTTGACAGACTGTAGAAGAGAAAGTGTACAGTAGACATATATCTGTCCTGCTCTCAACTTGAAAGTGAGCAAGCCTGTAGGGGAGATACAAGAGTGCATTACTTAGGCAAGAAAACATGACAAATTGAAAGTGGGAAAGACTAATTTAACAGGACCCCACCACAGACAGAGGTGTGCCCAGAAAGCAAAGTTAATGGACAGCTTAGCTTTAGGAATTCCAGGATGTTTTCCTGCCCATCCTTTGAGAAGAGTCCTACTCAGAACAGTGCTGTTGCATATAGCTGCTGCCAAGAATTTTACGGTCATACATAGCTCGTGGCTTAAAAATGTGAAGTCAGTAACTACTACAATGTCTTGTAGTAGTTACGCTAATACGAAAAGGATTTTACATGATAAGGAAAATTAACATAGACTTTTTAAACTTTAAAAACTTCAAGAAAGTTTTTATGAGATGTTGCTCAAAATGTTTAAATAATAATTGCCTGCTGATCTGTGTATCAGCAAAAAGTAATTTCCTATAAAAACTTGTAAAATTTGTAATTCACACCAGGTCAAATATGCATATTGTGGTTTCTCCCCTGCCAGCTGATTCCAGCAACCCAAAGGCTTAATTTGTGGAAACTTTTAAATACCTTGCTTACTTAATAACTCCATTTTTATGTAAATTGACTCATTCCTTCAAAGCATGATCAAAATTGTCCATCAGCATTGAGAAACTTTATATACATATGTCTGTGCATGTACGTGTAGTAGGTGATAAATATATATTTAAACATAGTTCATTTTCAATTTTGAAATTACTACTTCTGTCTTAAATTCTGGCATGCATGGTTTACTGAACAGAATTCCTCCCATTACTTCTGGGAATGCTAATTCAGCACAGCACATATTTATCTTGTTTTAGAGTTACTTTGGCCAGACTATTCCCAAACATCTTGAACAGGTATACCTGGAGGACTGTGTTGTAGCAATTTGTTCAACTATATCTGGTCACTTTCTCAGGGGAAAAAAAAATAAAAATAAAAATAAAAAAAAATTGACCATTCATTGACCATGGCAAAATGTGAAATTAATTTTTCCTTCATGGAAAAATCAAAGGGAAGACCACTGAAGATTTTTCTCCTAATTGGCCAAATGCAGGTTGCCATCCAGATTTATTTTTTTAAGTAGTGGAAATGCAGAAATAGAGTATTTCCTCAGTACAGTGTGATTTGGTTATTCTTCTGATTTTGAAATGCTTTCTTACTCAGAATTATTGATGGACATGATCTGATGCCCTTACTTCAAGGAAAGGTTACCCGGTCCAAGCATGAATTTCTCTTCCACTACTGTAATGCATATTTAAATGCAGTGCGCTGGCATCCAGGAAACAGTAAGTAAACTTGCCTGTTCACATTTTAAATATTTCATATAATTTTTATTGCAGCTTGAGAAGAAACAGAAAAGAGCTGCAGGCTATAGTAACAAACAAAGTGTTTAAAATATCTAAATTTTTTCCTTATTTTTCACTTTTCTTTTTGCTAGAACACCCCTATTCACCATTTTACTGTTTGAAATTAGTTTTTTTGCTATGCACTCATGTTACATATCAATACAATACTGAGATCTATGGTATCTGAATTTATTTTTTTTTAAACTTGGCTGAGAGAGAATCCATGTTAGAGAATGAAGTAGTCAAGGTTAACTGTTACATCTTTCTAAAAATGTATGGGTAATAGGATGGCTTGCTGAGTAACAGCACAAGTGTGATGTCAATCTGGCCATTTTTATTATTGGGGTAGCAAAGTAAAGGAGAATCACTGAGTCAAAGTCGTAATTATCCAATAAATGAATACAGCATTACAGGGTCCCCTTTCATGTTTTTTATGAATGATAGAAGTCAAATTCATAGGCCAAGGAATTGAAGTATTTCCCACTGATTTGCTTCGTTTTAACTAACAGCTCGCTCTTTCTGATAGCAACTTCAGTGTTAACCAAAGCATATTTCCCTTTCTGTGCAGAATGAAGTCAAACACACATTTGTCTCATCTCAGTTGACATGCAAAGTGATGACTTGTGTTACAGCTTCAAAATGATGATCCAAAATTATTTAATCCTTTTGATGATCATCAAAAGGATGAAATTATTCTGCATCATGTTGAGGAGAGAAGTAGGCAGAGCTCCAGGCAGGCAGAGAAGCTGTTTTTCTCAAGCATACACCTTTGCAAGATGAAGTACTCCTTGTCTGAGGAAAGGGTCAGCTTTGTAACTCACTGAAGAGGAGTTTAATGGGAAATGAAGGGGAACAATGAGGAGGGACTAGTCTATTGTATTTGCTTGAGGGGCAAGATTGTAGACTGTAGATTTTCCCTTTATCCTTTCTCCAAGGCAACCAAAAGAGAAAGCCCTCTCAGAGCCTCCTAATGACATTTTCATAACACTGGGCTGATTTTTATATGGAATGTTGTCATAGTTTAACCTCAGCCAGCAGCCCAGCACCACCCAGCTGCTCACTCACTCTCCCTCTATGGAATTGGAAGGGTAGAAGTGAGAAAAATCATGGGTTGAGATGAAGACAGTTTAATTGGTAAAGGAAAAGAGGTGCACATGAGCAAAGCAAAGCAAGGAATTCATACACTACTTACCCTGGGCAGGCAGGTGTTCAGCCATCTCTAGGAAAGCCAGGCTCCAACATATGTCACAGCGGCTTGGGAAGCCAAACGGCATCAATGTGAATGTCCCTTCTTCTTCCAGCTTAATATGCTGAGCATATGATATAGGACGTTACTTTGGTCAGTTGGGGTCAGCTGTCCCAGCTGTGTCTCCTCCCAGCTCCTTGTGCACCCCCAGCCTACTTGCTTGTGGGGTGGGAAGCAGAAAAGGCCTTGACTCTGTGTCAGCCCTGCTCCCCAGTAATGAAAACATCCATAAATTATCAACAATGTTCCAAGAACAAATCCAAAACATAGCTCCATACCAGTTAATGTGAGGAAAATTAACTAGCCCAGACAAAACCAGCACAAAGGGGGTTTGGTATGTTACCTTGTTGGCCTACATTTTAGTCTAAGTGTAGGCAATAGCCAGCAATACTCCCCTCTACTATCTTTTGTACCAGTCCCCTGGGAGTGCTCAACACCTTTCTTACTTGTCCAATCTCAGATCTTCAAAAATGTCTTTTTCACTGAGACAGTGCAATCGTATTTGTAAAGATATTTGTTCAGTCAGCTAAAGGGTTGCACCTGTTTATCTCTCCCCATGCATTATTGTTGTATAGAGATATATATACTTGTGTTACAGCTGTATTCACCTGATGCTGTCTGAACTGCTGTGCATACTCATGGAAAAATGAGTATGGTTTTACTTCTGATGTCTCAGCAGCTCTATATGAAGCAATTGATAAGTTCAAAGTGCATTTATTACTAATTAGATTATTATTGTCTCCTAGCCTCCCACCACAGCTCACTCTTTACAGCTAATCTCAGAGTCCATTCACAGTCACTATTTCTGTTACTATTAAGAGGTATTTTAGTATGTGAAAATGAACACAAGTAAAGCAGAAATATAATGCAATATTTTTACTTTTTGTTTTGTTTTGTTTTTCCTGTGGAGCAATTATTTCAAACATTTAATTCAGAATGTGGCAGAGCTTTTGCCTAGCAGCAAGGAACTAAATTAGAAATATCCTATAGCAACAGTTCATTCTCTATACTTAGGAATATATCCAAGAAAGTGAATGAGGCCAGGTTCATTAAAGACAGACAATAAAGCTGGAAGATTGTGCAACTTCCACTTAACCTCAGCATGCTTCTATTATCAGTAAAGGCTGTGAGTCTTCAGGGTTTGGGTATACACTGATCACCATTCCTAACTCTACATATTTAATGCCTAACATGCTTTATGGCCTAAATAAGTACCACATTCCTGCATGAGGGCATACATTTTCCAGGATCCAGAAATGAATGTAGGATCTCGCATCTCTTACTTGCATCTTGCCAATGACTGTAGGCTGGCAAACATCACTTAATTCACAGAGGACTGCTAGAAGCAGATACTTAATATTCTTAAGGATAGTCTTGAAGAGGTGACATTCTTTATCTAAGAAAAATCAGGAAACTCCTGAAAAAAAAGTCTTCAAGGAACAGTTGTCTTTGTGTACTGTAAATTATCTTTTAGACCAAGAAAGGCTTGTGTTTGTCTTGATCTGTGTACCCCATGTAGTTAACTAGGTTGACTACAACTACTTTGTAATTGTGTAAAAAAGTACCAGCTGCAGATTATTCCTGTATGTACAGGCTAAACGCAGACTAGCTTTGCCTCCCACTAAACCTGAGATTTAGCAGAAGAAACCATGGTAATGTGAAATTAATAACCCCAGCCATGTTCGGCATCTTCTTCACTTTTCTGGTAATGGGTCCTTATTAGAAGGACTCGATTGTCCAGCTAGTCTGAGACAAAGTTATAGACTGCCGATCCCTTCAGTAAACATGTAATTTCTATTAATTTTTAAAAATATGATTTTGAAGAACAAAGCAGCAACAACCAGAAATTCATAGAAGAGAAAGCTTACAACTGTTACAGAAAATGTTATTTATTTATTTATTTATTAGCTAAAGTACTTATATTGCAATATGTGCACTTATTAATGCATATATTCTCATAGTTTTTATTATAATTATTCTCTGGGAAGTCCTAGTTTGTGTGTCAGCTTGAGCATGCACATTCCACTCTTTTCCCTAGACACTCAAAATGTGAGATTAACTTTGATCCTCAGGAAAAACACGTATACCAGGAGACGAGAGGAAAGTAAAAGTTCTGTTTAGCCATTTGGTCCCATGTTGGCTCCATCACTCCGCAGTTCCTTTAGTAATGTCATCTTTGCTATTGTTAGATTTCCTCTTTTTTTTTTTGGTTTAATTTTTGACTTTTATATATATGAAACAGGTAAATTTAGCATATGTTTAATTCATAGAACTTGCAGACCTCTGCCGTGCTTGCAAGCTTCTAGAGCCTGACTTAAGCAGGTGTGTCTCTCACATCATCCAGGGAACATCAGAAACTTCAGTGTGCACAATTACCATTTTACATTTATATACTTAGAGGCTAAGAGTTCCTCATAACCAAATCAATACATATCTTCATTAAGACATTAGTTAAGGCAGTTATTGCATTCACAATATACTTTCCTCTTCTTCAGCCCTTTGAAGGAGTATTTAGAGGGTTTGTGCTACATAATGCTATTCTTAACCAACACTTCAAAATGTTAGCCTTATCCTTTTTAGAGGAATGGGAGGAAAAGAATCTTTCTTCTGCTTTCTTCCTCTTTCCCAGCCACAGAAAATAAGCTAACACCATTTATTTCTTCCTTCGTTTATCTTTGATTCATTTACATTTTATCCAGATACTCAAAAGTAATAATGCACATTATTATTCATGTTCTGAATTAAAAAAGGAATTAAATATCAGGCAAGTTTATTTGCTCATGATTCATGTCTCAGTTTCACAGACTGGTGCATGCTGACACTTGCCATCAGTGCCTTGGGAACAGCCACGATATACATTTCTAGTCCTTGGAGGGTGACCTGCTGTTACTTTGGAACCTTACAAATATCTGTAATTTAATTGATCTGTTAAAAACACAGAGATGAAGACATACTAGAACAGCATCAGCAAAATACTGTGATTTCCCATTATCGATGCTTATTTTCCAATAAACAAAAGCAACACCTTTGGAAGAAAGAACAAAACTTTTCTTTCTGCCTGGTAAGGTGTAATCATTTAGGAGTTTTTAATCATTCACCATTAACATTTAAAACAAAGCAAGTGTAGGATCTGTCTTTACTTTCTTGAGCTGAGGCATTCAAAGTTTTATTTTAGGTGGGTATGTCAGATTTGCTCTGACGTACTTTAAGTCTGATCACTTGTTCTTCTGCAAGTGCAAGTAGATCAGTACTTGTGTATCGTTAAAGTTATAATTTAGCATAACTGAATTCTAAGAAACTATCAAGAGCTCTGTCTCCAGAACATTACTGGTGTATGAATCAATACTATTAAAAATGCATTGCTATGACAACTTAATTATAAGGAGAAAATTCATCAGATACAGAGAAAATCTAGAGCTGAATGGAACTACTGCATCTTTCAGACTTCTCTGATTGTGTGCAAAGTTTTAATTTGATAAGGAAGAAATGTATTGTAATCATGTGTAATAAACATTGAGAAATGTAATGCAGTTGTCTGTACTATAAAGAAATAATCTTCACAGTATTTTTGGTACTACTAGTAAAAATATACTAATGTTTCTGATAAATGCTAGAGTGTCTTTACTAGCAGCACTTCCACATTTCTGTTTCAAAATAGATTTCATTGTTCAGTGGAAAATGTCATTCAGTAAACAAAAGAAAAAGAGACTTGCTATGGCAAGTTAAATTGAAGCACCCTAGACAATAGAAGCAAACTAGCTTAGCATTCAAATATAATGACTTTTAAAGACAGTAGAAGTTCACTGAAAAACTTTACATAGAAATTTTCCACTTTGCTTCACTTGACAAATAGGATATATTTCAATTAGTGTTTATTCTGAGTGTCTTGTACATTGTTATCTACAGCAATTACTGATAATAGTTCCATCAAATTCACCAACCAGAATTAAAGCTATTCTGAATCCTGGCTGTTGCATCATCTTCCAGCATCCAACTGTCTACAGTATTTCCTGAGATATATTTTGTTCTTTGGCTAGGGATGATGGGATCTTCTCAGTCATGCATTTAGCCTTTTCTGCAGTTTCATCTGTAACAGGTTAAAAACAATCAAAAAGAGAATGAGAGATAAATATTTGTAGTTTTTAGACTGGATATGTAGGATAAATTTACATAATAGAGTGGTTTTTTAAGATGTTCCTACGGGTTTAGTTTGCCTAAAGACACTGAAGTCATAATAAAGAGTGGATGAAGCAGGAAAAGTCTGTTCAGAAGGGCCATTTTGTAACAACTTCTGGTTTGGACAGGTACAGCCTTTCTTGTGAAATGGAATTAAAATAAGACCAGAGTCTGAAGAAATGAAAGTAAGAAGAAGAATATCTTGCATTTTTCTTTACTTCTAGAAAGAACTATGATATGCATGCCTTTAGGGACAGTGAAGTTTACATTATTAATTAAGAGGGCTTGCATTATTTTCATTATTTGCCATTCTTTGTTTCATTATTGATAATATCACATTAACTCTTAATAGTTAAAAATAGTTTAAAAATATAAACTGGATTAATGTGCTTAAAGAAAGCTAATTTGTGAACACAATATTGTCCTGAAAGAGAGTGTGCAAGAGACGGAGTCTAGGCAGGTAGCAAAAACTAGGAAACCTGTACAAAGCTGTGTACAACCAACTTAAAACTTTTTTTCTACAGTCAAGTTTTCAGCATGAGAGTAGGTGAGAGTAGGGATTGTCACTAGCAAATGAATTAGTTTGTGATAGATATTTTGGAGTGTGAGTGGTGACAATATATTTCTATTTGAAATTACCAGTCCTTTCTTGTTCAGTCCTCTTAGAGCATTTAAGAAACATAACCATTCAGATATCCACAAAATAAATTGACAGTTCAGTTTAATCTGAAGTGGAAAGTATTAGAGATATCTCTAAATATTTGTTATTTTAAAGATATCTCTTAATATTGCTTCTACTTTCTTAATAAAAACAGGAAATTTCAATTCATACATTATCTGAAGCATTATAAGTGGGTTTCCACCTTCTTTCTCATTACTTAATAATAGGTGAACAATTTTTTCATTTTGTTCTTTTCCATTTGGTGAATGAAAGTTGGGGTAGCTTCATATGTAAACTGTGTGATGTACTTGTTGTTTCTGGTAGATACATATGCAGAACCCATACCTCTGCCTATCTTTTTACTATTCTTTTGGTTGCTTCCATGAGGATCTTTTTCCATTTATGGTTTACTTGCTTTCTCTGTGGTGAAGAAAGGACTTACAGGATTCTGTTACAGATTGGTAAGGATTCACATTGACCCTGAGAATGCCAGCAGTTATAGCTACTTGCTTTCATTGCTTAACAATACAAAGGAAGGTAAATTAAATAGAAATTAGATCCAGGACTTCCTTCTTTTGCACAGCATCTTGGAAGAGAGAGATAGTACTACCATGTGACTATTTGACTATTAGTGCTGTCAAGGAAACTATTTTCTTACAAAGGAATATCTATTTTAATCAAATCATATCATACCAACCTCATGTCTTTTCTCAGAAAAGAACAGTTGGGTAAAGATAAGAAAGAGGGAAAAATATTTGAAGAAGTAATATTTTCCTATTGTCACAAAATGCTTTGCTTTCTAGCTATAAAGAATAGACTTCTACAGTCACAGTAAAATTGATGTAGGAACACTTTTGTCTCAGAGAACCATCCCCTCAGTGAAATACCATGGTAGGTGTCCTTTAACATTGACATTATACACATAAAGTTTCAGTGGTCATATCATAGTGCTTTTTCTTCATATAAAATTAGTGACCATAACATACTGGTCTATTGAATCCAAGATGTCCCGACCTAAATTAGTAATGTTCTTAGCGAACAGAGAAAGGTTGTCAGGTTTCAGTAATCATGTAAAGGCAAAGGCATTTAAAGTAGCTAATTCAATATTATTTAAACTTCAGCTGGAATGGCTTGCTGTCAGATACTGTGTCATGCACTTGTGACAGTACGAAAGAAAAATCTTATTAATTTTTTTCTGTATACTAAAGAGCTAACACTTAAATATCTGAGAACAGCTATCTGATTTTTTTTATCTATTTATAAAGTTAGAAGTAGTCAACACAAATATGAATAACAAGTAGTACATAAAACTGATAAAAATGCACTGCAACTTTAAAAAATGAATTTCACCTTACAGCCTAACATAAAAAGTGGATCTTTAACAATTTCTGGAGCATTACACTTCCCAAAATATCTTTAGTTCAGTGTTGGATTTGAGCCTACAGCATTCTGCATGTTACATTCAGAACATAGCACTGATTTGTCCCAATTTTAAAATTGGATTCAAATGGCATATGGAGTTTTTGAATACATTTTCATCCAATTCTAGAACCCTGTTGAAAACATTACAGTTATGATTCATTAGTTCTTCATGGCCATAGTGTCCTAGACCAGAAACCCTTTAGTCCCACAAGGGTTTAGTTCCACTTTTTTTCATGCAGCTGGTCATGGAGGCACTTTTTAGGCACTTTCTTTAATTCTCTTCTTCATGTCTCAAATTATCCCAACATTCAGTCTAGCAAATGGGGATTTGTTGCAGCTACATTACTGTTTCCTTTTAATCAGCTGTTACTTGTTTTGTGCTAGACATGGTTAAGTAGTATAAGGGAAAATGCAGTTCCTGCCTACAATATGTGGACTGTGGATATTGAGGCATTTATATAAAATGCATTTCCCTCTCTCTTTTTGGCAGCTATCTAACTTAGGAGCTAAAACAATGCTTTTTGCATGAAAACTCCTTCCATATTTTTATACGCATCAGGTACCTCTATATAATAACATGTTTTTATTGTCTGATTTCTCAAAGTCTAATCCTCAAACTTAATTATGATTAGAGAGAGGTATTCTATAAAATTTTAAAGTTATGAATTGCACCTATAGAGGATGATACTGACAGTTCTGTAATATTCAGTGATAAATTGCTTGTAGTATTTATACCTGACAATGATTTTTGGATTCTGAAAGCAATGCAATTGCTACTAAAGCAAATTTTCAGATGTAGCTAGAGGCTCTGAAAGCATATATCTTTTTGATTCAGAAACAACTGTAGCCCACAAGTGTTCAGGTCAGTTTTCAAAAAGTAACTTTGAAGAAAGGCAAAGATAAACATTATTTTTTCCCCCACACAGAAAATAAATTTCATCAGTAAGGAGCATTTGTATGTATGCTGTGAAGGCATGAGCTTATGCATATGTATGAGGAGAAAAAAAATTTTCACAGAAGTTAAGATGTTTTGGATTGTGCTGTGAGAAGGAAGATTTGCTGTAAAAGCTTGGAATTGCTAAAAACCTAAATGTCATCTGGAAGAATTCACCTTAACAGAGATGGTCAGTATAAGAAGACCAAAGCTAGAATCAAGTGAATGAGAGAGAGAAGAAAATGTAGCTGTTGTGTCATGCTGAAATTGAGCATTTGAATAGCTGACTTTTTTTTTTAAAAATAGAGAAAGCACATAGAATTCTGTTTGGAGTCCTATTTGCAGTGGTCACTTTGAAACTTCGAAGGAAAAGTTTGAGACTTCATGCATTATTTTGATTTTCATTCTCTATTTTTATCTTTCTAGTATGGAAAAATGTTAGAAATCTGATGTTTTCTTCAGCTGTAGAAAATAAATTGTGATACCTGAGATAGGATTATAATAAAATGAATTCCATTATGAAAAATGGGTTAAGATGCTTTAAATACTAGGATCATGACATTTGAGTTTATCAAGATTAACAACATCTATAGGTTTTTTTACAACTAAAATTATTCTATTGAATATTATACTGTGACAATTTGCAGATTTATCCTTTCAAAAGTCTTGCAAAGTGCATTAATAAGTTTATCTTACACAAGAGCATGCACTGAAAACAAATGTCTCACTTTAGTTTCACGGTCAGTGGAAACATAATCAGTCAGTGGATAGAAAAGCAACTGGGAATTGCAAAAAATTGTACAAGAATACAGGTTGTTTGTTCATCTGCTTCATTTCATTCAGCTCTGCCCTAGCAGAGCTGCTAGGTCATTTAGAAGTTCTGGTGATCTCAAGAATGCCAAGTAGCTTCAAACTCCAGGAGTGGCAACAAAAGGCTGGCTTAGAAAAATGTGATTGCGTTCACAGTTATGCTGTAATGATTAAGAAACGGTGCTGAGAAATGCTTTAACTGGATTTTGGAACTTGATACTGAATAGATTATATGTCCATAGCTCCTGAGGATTATCAAAGGCTTTTTTTCCCCCCTTTCATATGCGAAAATATTTCAGGTTAGGAAGTGTTTTAATTTCTGCCAGTTACAATCTAATGATCTTTGGAAACAATCAGTATAAAAAATAGAACTTTGTTTTGAGAAGTATATTTGAATGTTTAGCAATTAGCAGATTGAACTAAAAAAAAGTAAATGTACTACTTGTATTTCACAGAGTATTTTTGAGTACATATCTTTCAAATAATTTAATCGCATAATAAGTAACCATAGAAGTTTTTGTACTTTGAAGACAAAATATGTGAAGTCAACATACTACTGTGTCTCTTTAACACAGTTCAAACATGAAAAAAAATCAATAAATTATTATCTTGTAATCAAGTGAGAAAATAAGTAGAAATCATTTGAGTGCTGCAAAGGATTATTTCCTTAGTGGGTACTCCTCAAATTTGAGATGTTGGCAAATGATTACAGCTAAACAAGGACAGTGTCTATATGTACAACATGAGTATTCCCCACTAAATATTTCTTAGTGTTGTCAATCTTGATAAATCAGAGTTATTGCCATGACATGCAAGAGTCAGCAACAGATTTGTACCTCATTGACATGTGAACCTCAATGCTTGGCTGAACATGTCAATGCAGTTCCTGCCTAGATACACAAGAAATATTTCCCTTGGTAATTCCTGTTGGTCTTTCATAACCAATTTCAAGCAGTTTGTTCACTTTGTGGACTAAATTGACCTCAGATACACCCTTACCACTATTTATTGTTAGATACTGTATTTCAGTTGCTACTTACTCAGACAAGTGTATGAGAACACATTGTCAGGTAGAGGAGTACCTTTAGGAAGACTTAAACTATCTGCATTCTTGGTCATCCAGGTATCTACATGTCTGTGTAATATGTCCTTCTCTGGCAAATTTTGTTCTGTTCTTGATTGTGGAAGCAGACAACCTTTATATTTAAGTTTTTGGTCTTTTTATGTTAGATAGACAAGAAGAAAGTAATGATCCAAAGTTCTGAAGTTAAAACTAGACAGACTTGTGAGATTCAGCAAAACAGAAAAACATTATAAAATGAAAGTGAGGATCTAGGTAATAGGAAAATTATTTACCAATTCCAACTGCCTGCCCTGACTTCCATTTGAATGCAGTTTGATTAGGAGATTTCTTAATCTCTATCTTAACTGAATTTTGGGTTCCTTTTTATGTTCCTTTTTATGTCCACACAGCCTAAGTGCCAGAACCTTGGTTAAGAGTACTAGCTTAGTAAAGAGACAGAGTTTAATCTTGGACATATTCAGCATGAATGCCAGACAGAGACATCTTTGGAAGTGTAAGAGAAAGCTAAGGAACCATGTAAACATTGATGGAATTCCTATGTTTTAATTATCACTGGACTGAGGTTGTGGTAAACGTCTGTCAGTGTGCAATGCACTATAGTATGAAGCAGAAAGGTTTACTGCAAAGCAGTGCTGAATGATAAAACAATTTACAGCTGGAAATCATTTACGGAATCCATTTTCTTTTCCAGTGCAACAGATAGAGAATATCTGTATGGTTACTTGCCTTATGGAGAATAGCATAAAAATGCATAGAAGGACCTGTGGTAGTGAATATAATAGAAAAACATTTCCTGGTGTTTCCTGTTGCCATTACTACTGTCACAGATCTTTAAAGAGTATTTTGACAAAAAAAAAAAACCCTGTTAAAATTGAGAGGGAAAACTGAGTTTGCAGAAGTATGAATTAAAAATTGAATGTAAGCTTCAAAAGACAAAAAAACAACTACCAGTATGCAGATGTTTATATTTCACAGCATTGAGTGCTGTCATCACTTTTAACTGCAGTGAGGAGGGAGGGCATATATAAAATTTTTATCTTGTCATGTAATGCCAAAAGCACATTCAGTACTTTTGAGGAAGTACAATGTGTAACTGAATTTAGACTGCAAGCTGTCTTATATTCTATTTATTTAGGCTACTTCCTAAAATAATGGGTTAAAGCCCTTAAAGTAAACCATAATCTATGGGAACATACTTTTAGAGCAGTACAAATATGTAGGATTTCATGGTCAAAGATGAGGCTTTATTTGTTTAACTCATCTTTGTAACTGTCTTAACAGCCTGAACTTCATAGTGCCACAATAAATAATAATAATAAATGTTGGATTAAGTTTGTGACATCAGTGCCCTCTTCAAAGATACTTTTAGGCATGCTAGAATTATCGCACTAACTTATATAGTTAGTTAAAAAAGGAGATCAAGCCAAAGAGAACAAATATTTTCTCTATCATCTTATTCACAGCAGTAGTCTACCTACCATTCTTCATCTGGGCTTCAGAGATTGGAGGGAAAAAAATCAGAATTCATTTTGCAAATCATCTATAATGGGGAAAAAAAACCTCAAAACCCCCCACACTTTGTGGCCTATGAAAATGATTAGCTAGAAGCTATAAGTTAGAATTTGGATTATAGTTCTTTTGGGGAGAGAAATCAAACACTGCCTGAAGTCCTAATAGTACTGTCCTTTTTACATATAAAAGCACAAAGAGATAGAACACAGGGAATGAAGGAAAATGGTTGGAGTTTCCCAGCTCCATTGCTGCTTTCTTCTAGGTTGAGGTGAATTCACTCCATGGCTGACTACATCTCAGCTGAACACTCTGGATGTTGTGTAGGACTATTCTATGCTTCTGAATCTCCAGCAGGCCCAAGAGATGGAAAGGCTTTGTTCAAATACTGCACCCAAGTCAATGCCCCACATAGCTGAAACACCTGGACTTACCTGGATGTGTTAGGTATTTTGTCATGTAGTCATATCCACGTATATACCAGAAGCAATGAAAGCAAAGAGATTGTACTGATGGTGTATTGAGTAAATGAGGAAAGTATCTGCAGTTAGAGGATGTTGCTAAGCAGACAAGAGTTTAATGATCAGGGAGGTAAGATCTGAATGCTGAACACCGATTTTTCTGCAGGGTAAGGTTGTCCAGTGAACAGGACACTTGTCTTAGACTTCATAAGACTTGATTCAGGTTTCTTCTTCCTATAGACCTCGAGACAACATTAAATAAGTCACTCACAGTGTATCCATGAGTATCAGTGTAGCAAATAATGAAAACAGGTTTATTAACTGTTTTGTTAAGCAAAAGCATAGATCACCGATAAAATAATTTACTCAATTTTTCTTTTCTCAAATAGCTTGAAGTAGGAGATTTGATGTGAGTTGAGGAGCATATGCAGATATGTGCTTAAACAACTGGTTGAGCACACAGCAGCTTTAGTCACTTATTACATTGTACTTTGCTAAATTTAAGCATGAGCTTATTATTTGTATTCTTAAGATAAGGTAGAAATACTTTGTTGAACAGAAGGCAAACAAGATGAAATCATCCTCTCAGTAAATTCACAGGGACTTAAGCATTCATTTTGGTGGACCACAACACTACAAAAAGTGTAGAAATTGAATTTTGAATAGTCAATGCAACAGGTAATTGAGGGATTAAGCAACTCAGATGAACTGAGACAATAATCTGCATGAAAATCTTTATTTAAACTCCAACAAAAGTTAGTGAAAGATCTATATGTGTAAAAGTTAGTAGATAAAACTCTGTGAAAGGACTGTGCCGATAAAATGTCTTTGTCTTGCGCAAGAAAGAAAATGAATGATAGTAGCACAAAAGTTACAATAGAAGACACCATCCATCAAGAGAGCTCTTAAAAAATACATTGTAGGGAACAATTGTGCAGTGGCTGAAGAATGAATTAGATGACAAAAAGAAAATTCATTTGAAATACCTGGAATAAGCTTTTGTACTTATTTGCTACAACTGAAAGAAAGGAAACGGCATGCATTAATATGAGAAAGATATAGGCATCACATAAGCAGAGTCAATACAGATGTACTGTAGCTAGTGACTATACTACAAAGGTCATTGAATGATCATTAAGGATGAGTAAGACTCATTAAAAAAATATGTGTATATGACCAAGGATGGTAAAGCTCTCCGTGTTTTCTGACCTCATCAGTTAAATATGTAGATTTTAATGTATACTTGAGAGGAGGAGATGTTTAACCCACAATCTATGAACACTGTGGGATCTTTCATAAGCAGCAGAAACTTGTAGATAGATATTTGATCTTAGAAAACAAAATTAAAGATGGACAAGAGTGCCAGAGAGACAAGTGGTTCAGCTCTCTAACGAGGGGTGACAATTCACACTAAAAGTGTCTGCAACAGAACTGTAAGTGACCCCAGCACTGACTGTACCTTTACTGACAGAGCAATGTCTTCCAGCACCTGAGCAGAGTGAGCAGAGCTGGGTGCTGAGAACAAGGTCCACCAATATAATAGGTTCAAGGTCCATCCAGGGAGTCCAGTCAGGAGAAAGAGGAGATGGGAACAGCAGACAGAGCTGGAAGACAGGCTACAACCTAGGGCCATCCAGAGACAGGGCTGGGAACTGGCCCTCCTGTGGCACCACTCAGGCAGGTACTGATGGCCTCAGGCTAAGCTGAAATGGAAATCCTGATCTGTGGGCAGAGTGATTGGATAGCACCCTAGGGCTGGGCAGGGCCAGTGACGCTCTTTAATGCCCTCAAGGCTCTTGATACCTCAGATTTTTAGCAAATTCAGAGGGTGATGATGACTACATGTAGATGTCTACAGTGTAAACTCCTACACCTGATCTAATCACTCTCATCAAAAGAGAAACAAGCAAATTTTTTCTCACCTTAAAGAAGACTTCTAACAACGGTAAGATCAGTATAAGCTGATAGCTAGCTTACATAAAGACCTTCACATTGCAGTGATCCAAAATTAGGTGAGGTGACCAGATTGTCAAATTGCATACTAAGTAGCAGCATAATGATGAGCAGTCAGTCCTACTCAGTACCTTGAATTTAAAATTAGAAATGCCTTGCCACCTTTTCACAATGTGAAAAACATTATTATTTTGCAAACTGTCAGGAATTACAGTATTGGATTCTTCTGAAGTTGACTTGGAATTTTAGGATCATGTCATTTGATTAGTGCCGTTTTTCTTTTAAAACAGCAGAGGTTCAAATAAAGGCCTTTCTACAAATAAGCAATAAGATAGCCATGTTAGAATGTGTAGTAAAATACAAAGAGTGAATTGGTTCAGAGCAGAATTTTAGCTATGTATGAGTGTCATCAAAGAACTGACAAGAATGGTAAGAATAGAAAACCACAAATGTCATACAAATCCTGATTTGAGTTACACTGGCATAAAGATCAAATTCTAAGTCTAATTAAGAACATACCACTTGCTTTGCATGTTCAATTTTGCTTTTAATACAAGACTAAACCAATCATTTGTGTTATCTCTTAGCTGTCAGCTCTCTGAGAATCTTTTTATTTTTACAGGTGTTGGTGATTGAGGCAGCTCTTAATGTAGAGGCATAGGTGTCCTTCCCCAAAATCACTTTATAAACTTCATTGTCTCATTAAACCTCATTCCTTGTCACCAGCCTTCATCTTAATAACAACATATAGTGGCAAAGTAATATCAGAGAAAAATTATACAGAAATTTGTAACAGTAAGACGTTTCCATAGATACATAGATGTATATTTTGCTGATATTTACACTTTTGCATATTGTAGTCTACAGCAAATTTTTCTTGAGATCTCCTCAACAGTAGAAGGCAAGTACTGTATACCACTTTTATGGTTTTGAGGATCACCATGCATGAAGTATCAGTGTGCTGTGGATTCATGTCTGTTCTCCACTGGATCAGCTGCACAATCCTATGAAAGACTTCAGTAGCATCCATTATCTAATTCACAACATGCAGGTCACAGGAGAAAATTCACTTTTTCTTCAGTAATAACTCATGAGCCTTCAGGTTACTTACAACACTTTTTTTTTTTGACATTTTTTTTTCTTTCCTCTGAAATGTGTCCTTATACCCTAATTTAATTCTTTTCCCATATGTTTATTCCCCTTTCCCTTACTGTTTCTGAGCTTCTGGTCTCACCGATAGTGAATCAAATCTC
This sequence comes from Actenoides lindsayi, assembly GCA_025331215.1. Lineage (NCBI taxonomy): Eukaryota > Metazoa > Chordata > Aves > Coraciiformes > Alcedinidae > Actenoides > Actenoides lindsayi. The sequence continues at coordinate 94,999 of WTSP01017651.1, forward strand.
CTTTTGATCCTCTTAATTCATCAAACCCTTGTGTCAGTCTTTCCCTTCTGCAGCTACAGAAGCTGTAATAAGTTCTGACCCTCATGAGGGTTTTTCTGTCATTTGTCTTTTCTGTTTTTAAGTCTCTCAAGTTCCTTCACTTCCACCATTCTCTCCAGGGTAGGTTCTTATCTTACAAGTGGGAGGTTTTGTTTGTTTTATTTTGATTTTTTTTTAAGATCTTTTTGATTTCTTTCTTTGCTCCTGGTTTTCTTCTTTTATGATATCAAGAAGATGTACCTTATTACTGTTTCTTGGTGAAGTCCATTGTGATCTTTTGATCTACTTGATTATAGAACATACTTTGTTTTCTCTACTTCTTAACTTGCTTTGTGAGCATCATCTTCAGTCTTCATTTGCCCTCTTGGGTTTTTTTTCTCTCTCCCTACATGATCTTGACCATTTAATGGAAGCACCACAGTCAAGACAATCCTCCAAAAATCCCAAATCATCTCTGAAAGCCGTCATTTATGTTCAGTGTTTCAACTGCAACAGCTGAAGGAAGCAGAACACGCATCAAGTGTCATTTACTTAAACAATCTCATTAAGTATTTTAATTTGCTGTCTTGATCCTCATATAAGAGCAGGTGCAATTGAATTTGGGTGACACAGTATGGGCATATTATTTGGTAAGTGTGAAATAATGTAACTACCTAAGAGCAAAAGAGCATTTCTAGCTTGAATAGACACCACAAAACTGTTTATATCAAGCTCCAGAAAATTGTCCTAATCAACTGATACAAGTTTCTGCTAACAATATTTTAGATAGGAAAGTGTTTCCCCTGACAAGCATGACAAATACTGTTACAGTATTTTCTTACCTCTGTTCTGCTCTGTGACAGTGGCAGCAGAGTTATTGTTATACTCAGGCAGATCTATTTATACCCTGGGACTTGCCATGCTCCACTCCCTGCCAACATTCCCCTACTTTGTGAGAGACAAATAAAGAGAAGGAAAAAATGCAATTAAATTCTCTCCTTCTAAAACAATATTTACTCTATTCCTAATCATAGTAAAAACATAAACCCAACTTCCTAACACAGTTGGTAAAGCTGAAATGGAGACCTTTTTTTTCTTTGTAGGTTTTTGTCTTACTTGCACTGCCCTTTCTTCTTATTTAGATGTCAAACTAAGGGGCAGGAATGGCTGCAGCATGGAAGGTTCAAGCCAAACCTCCTGTACACCAACCCAGTAAACCATTCCTTATTAAAAAAACCTCCAAACAACACCATCCCACTTTGTGTATGACTGAACAGAGTTTACTAGCCAAAATGATTCTGTACTAATTGAGTGATGGACCTGAAGTAACCTTTCATTAAAACGATGTTGACCTCTCTATTGCAGTCCTATATAAGGAACAATTAAAATGTATTAATCTTATCTGCAGCCAGGGGAGACCCTTCTTTATTGTTTTTAGTAGGAAGGAGATTTTGGCAGTTTATAGCACTTCAAAAGCCTGTTTTTCACTATGCCATACACATCCCTTCCTTAAGCTGGAAATTAGGAGGAGACGGTCATGATTCTTTCCCTTTTCCATCATTTACTGTCATCTGGAAAACAGCTGAAGATCTCTGCAGTCATCTTGCATATCACCAAGGCAAGAAATTATTCTTATTGCTTTCCTAAACTCTTCTCTTCAAACTCAAGTATTCATACTGACTGGAAAACTGTAAAATGAAGTTTGGGTTTTGCATAGGTGTCCAAACTGTCAGACTGATGGATTTCTCTGAAATACCTTAACATTGAACAAGTCCACCTGAAAAAAGAAAACAGAATTCTATAAATTTTCTCAGGAACAAATTTATATGGGTCCCTGCTGATCATCTTTAAGAGAATACCCTGTGTCCTTTGGTATTTAGGTTTAATTCAGGATTTTGATTAATTTTTGCATTGTTTGAACATACACTCATTAATCACATTATTCTGCATCACAGACTTTCAGTAAGCTTCTTTCCACTTCCTTAAATGTATTGGTTCCAAATGTTAGGCTCATAAGAACCCTATTGAAATACATTTAAACTTTTCTATGCACCTGAAGACTGAATTTCCATCTGAAATGCTGGATATTAGCACACCACCAATCTATCAGGTAATATCCTTTTTTGTAGTTCTAATTGGCTTTATATCTGCACAATTTTTCCATCTTTTCTTTCTAATTAAAAAAAAAGGTCAAAAATTCCTCTTTACTTTCAGCTATTCACACCAAAGTTTAACACCATTTGTAATCTTTTGCTAGTTTCAGATTCTGACAAAGACATGCATATTCTAACAGTGGGACAAAAACTATCATGTATTTCAGATTCTAAAGTACATATATTATAAAATTCAGTCATTCAGAATTATTTCTTTTTAATGTTCAGAACTGACTGATATTGAGATTTTTGCATCATATCACATAGAAAGAGTTTCTTTCTTTAACTTGTTTTTTTTTTTTTAATTTTTCAAAAGGAAACCTGATGCTATATTGTCATTTATGCTTAACTGATTCAATTTTCAAAATAAACCAGAAATATTTTGGTCAGAAGATTTCATAAGTATCCTAGTAGTTTTTTGTATTTAAATAAGTCAGCTATCTGAGAAACTTTCTAAAATAGAACAAACAAGTACTCAGTATTCTTTGGAAGTGCACAAAATTCCAGGCTACTGCATTTACATTTACATTGCTGCATTTCTACTTTTCACTTTTAAAGTAACTTTGCATAGTTATTTCATTTGTATTTTTTTTATGTAGTTCTTGCTATTTAAAGGTTAATCATGCTATCAATTTTCGGATTAATGATTTAGAATACTTCATTTTGTGTGTCAGGAGCTTTTTTTGATATTCAAATTTTGAAAAAATATCAGGAGAAAATAATTTATAAACAAATTCCTGCAGATGGTTTTGTTTTTCTAGATTCAAGCTTGTCTGAAAATATTTGCAGAAGTTGCTTAGGAATTCCTTTGCATCTTTGTCTTGTACATATACTTCGATATACTGGGATATAATGTGCTGTCTCTTGACTTATGTAACAATATAGCAACAAGATACCTAGATACCTAAAACAAGTATCTAAAAAAAATTGAAATTTTCACTGAAAGAACAATAAAGTTACACGTTTTTAAACTCAGCAGATTTTATTAGCTGTTTGAGGAATGCACAGTCATAACTATAATAAGTATAAAATATAGCAACCAAATAGTTTTATTTATGTGCTCTATATATTTAGAACTGAAACCTTTTCTAAATCATTAAATTATTGAAGTATTGAATACATATACATATGTGATATCTACTTTAAATAGGATTAGCAGAGAACCAAATGATTCTAAAGGATATAGGAAGCAGAAGAAAGGTTTCAATCTAATAACAAGGTTATTTGGAGAATGTCATAATCAAGTGAGTTGCAGCTTTCATCTGATGCCCTGTAAAAACGTTGAAGAGCTTGAGTTAGAGAGTGGGAGCTGACAAAGGCTACAGAACACACTGGAGATAAGGGAGGAGTCTGTGGGCACTTTACACTAGTGTGCTATGCCTGAAGGGTTATGCTCAAAGACATCTGAAGTCAAGGAGAGACCAGCCCCCCAATTTACAGTGAAGAACAGACTTATTTAACTTATTCTTCTACATAAAGAAGAAACAAAATAATGTGAACAAAGGAGGTGACAGTAGCAGCAAACCTATAAAGCTACTGTCATAGATTAAATTCAGTGAAAATGAAGTCCAAGCTGTAAGAGAGCAATAGCTTCTACTCACTACAAGAACTGCTTAGCAGAAAACACCCTTTAGCCATCGGTGATTAAGAACAGTGGTATTAGAAATGACACCCTTATCCAGTGTGTCACTTCATCTTGGAAATATTACTATATCTTGCTGAGACACTTTTATTTAATCTCATGGCTGCTACCTGTCCATTGGAGCTGCAGTTGTCTATATGACTGTAAGAGCATGAAGAGATGGAAGAAAGATAATAAAATAGTAGAGGAGTCTGTTAGGGAGATAGAACTCTGAACTATTATGTTCATAGCAGATTTGCTTGAACTAATTGCAGTATATTTTAATTTTAGACTATTTATATGTACAACTTCTGTAATTTTTGTATTTCTTAATGTCTGAAGGAAAGAGGTATTGTGAATTGGTGAAACTGTTGGACAGTTTGGACAGTTAGAGAATTGCAGGAAGAATGGACACTTAATAAAATAGTCCTGAAGCACTGGGACAGGCTCTCAAAGGGTGCTGCAGGCTTAGAGCTTGCCTGCTGTTTTAGAAGGGACCTGATATACTTGACTGTGGGGGAGCCATGACAATTTTACTGCTGACTTCACAGAGGAAGAGACATATAGTTATCTTTTTACATAAAGAAAGTTTACTATCCAGATGCTTTGCAGAACAAAGGTATCGTTAATTACTGAGAGATTAATTTGATCCTTGTAGTTAACCCTCTGACAAAATGAGATTTTATATCAGCTGAGAGAGTCTGGGATAGAGCTCACTCTTTTTAATATCAAGCTTTACACAGTTCATCAGCTTTACAGATTAGAAGTCTGACAGCTCTTTATGTCTCCTAGTATATTACACTGGCTGCTCTACAGCCACAGCCACTGACAGATATGCCTTGGTTTTTATAATGCTTAAGAAATCAGTAGTTAAAGTCTGTGCTGCTGTTCCTTCAGCATCATATGAAGTTTCAGATACTTGCTGAAACATCACCGAAGTGCAACAGATGAACAATGCACAATAACAGACTTTGCTCTCCCAGAGCTCAGTATTTTGCACAGCATGATCATGACATTATGCAGCTGCATAGCTGATAAACTAGCATGAGCTCTTCAAAACACTAGCAGTGTGATTCAGACCTGATGTGATGTCACACATGCCCTGTCCCCGGCCTTATGCATAATTTTGCAACATGCCATATGCTCTGTGTATAGCTAAACCTGAACAATTCTTTATTCTGTGGGGAAAAAAAATAATGGTACAACCTCCTTATTTATTTCTTTTCCCCTTGTCTTACCTATATGATATACTTGTACCTACTTGCATTACTTCAGACTCCTCAACTTTTTATTGCTTTCTGTAAGCCCTTGAACTGGCCTCGTGCTACATTGCCCACCACCAAAAAGACTGTCTGAAAATTTCTTTTAATGTCATTCAGCACAAGTGTAGCATCAAAGATAAATGTGTGGTAAGACAAACTGACCACAAAGTTCTTATGTGCATGGCCTTATTGGAATTTCTTTTAGTTGACATTATAATAACTATATAATTTTTTTCTTCTCTTCTATCAAGGTGTTATAGTGCCCTGAATCAAATTCTCAGATGAGGCAAATGTTGTATGGTCCACAAAGGGACATAGTGCACTGATTAATAAAGCCCTTTGGCTTTTACTGTTCTTCATTGTCCAGCTTGCCAATTAAATATCTTTTAAGACCCTGAAGGAATGCTTAATATAGAATTACATACCTTCCCAGAATGTCAGTTCTAAATCTCAGTAAATGAGAGACATATTTCTGTTCTGGTAAATGTTCCATGCATAAGTTCAAAGAAATTAGAGTGGGAGTGTTAGATTTTTGTTTGTTTGTTTGTTTTGGATTTTAATTCCGAGAGAACAGCAAAGGATTCAAGTACCAAACTGACCTTTCAAAATGTATCAGAAAGGTAGATGAAGGAATGCTGCCTTGCCTTGCCTTGCCTTGCCTTCCCTTTCCCTTTTCCCCAGTAAGACTATACCACTGCTGATGTCACAGCCAGAACCTTTTAAAGCCTGCCACGTCCCATCGTCTGGGCCACTCTCAGCCTTTAAAGCTCCTTCCCCTTTGCTGACTTCCAGGAGCATTCAGAGGGTTCTCCCAGTCTAATGTGTATAATAATCATCATCCCTCTGACCCTGATTTGTGACTAAGTGAACTGGAAGTCTCCAGGCTCTGTCATTGAATTGTTTCCTAAAGGTAAAACATCTTATAATGTGAAAAATGCTGTGGGATAGAAGAAGCTATAAAGAATCTTAAGGTCAAATACTGTCTAAATTCATGCTATAGTCTAGAACTGCAGTGTGTGACTTTTTGGTCTGCTAATACGTTTCTTTCAGTTTTAAACCTTTTTTTTTTATCTTTAAAAATGGAGTGTGATGTAGTTACATGGTATGTACTAGTTCATGTATGCTCTTGCCACATTTTCTAGTGCTTTCTATTCTACTGAACTGAGTAATTGATTAATGAATATTAACCACTGTAGCACACATAAGTCTGTGACAATCTGTTACTAGATTAACAAGCTTTCTGTGAATTAACAAAATCCATCAAAATACCAAAAAGCATTTTTCCCCCAGTATTTAAAAAAATGAAGTGATGCAAAAAATGTTTTTTTCAATAAGGTGCCAAGGAATGTAAATTATTGATTAATACATATTTCTGATGTCTGTATACATTCAAGTGGGTAGGTAGTCTGACATCATAGACCTCAGCTGTTTAGTATCCAACTTTATTAAAAGAAAAGATTTTCGACTCTAATTATTTATTCTCTGGTCCATTTCTGGAGAAATGTATGGTTCCCTGGCTGTGGAGGACAGTGTGTTTTCCTGGAAGTACCTGTCTGTTCCTGCCTTCACTGGTTGTTCTGTGATACATAAGGAAAACAGTAGTCATTCTGTGTTTACTCCATTCCTGTTAAGCATTTTCAGATTCTCCAGTGTACCTTCTGTTCAAGAGTGCTTCTTGAAGGAACTAATTGGTATCTGCTTATTCTTAATCCAGGAAATAATTAGCATTTTTAAACAGTGAAGATACTGATTGAAGTTACACTGGTCCACACAGTTCAGTTTCTGTACACAGCAAATTAAGCTGAGAAAGAATGACCAATCTATAATTGAAGAACTTGGTTTCCATTTCAAAAAGCAGAATGTCACCTAAAAATTGCGCTACCATAATAGGTATTTTTTGGGGGAAAAACATCTAGAGGGTAAGACAGGGATTTAGCATCCATTATACCTTTTCATGCCATCACATTTAATAAAATGAGAAGCACTTGTCTCTGGGTGTTTGCAATGAAAACATGTATAAGAGGGCAATGGGTTAATACCAACAAAAAAAAAGTAAGAGAGAAAAAGGTAAAAATGAAAATATTTTTATTAACAAAATAAGATGCAGACATGGCCCAATACAATGGATACAATGAAGGGGCAAAGGTACATTTTAATTAGTCTTGAACACAGTGCAATGGCTAGGTTAATATTTATGCAAATTTTTTTAGCATTGTTACTGTAAAAATGCAAAGTTCTTTTAAGTCTTTAGTTAATCAGAATTCTTCCAAGGGAATGAAATGATCATAATTATTTCATAAATGTGTAGCATGATAATCACCATGTTTTGTTTATTTTTGTTTTGCTTAATTTTGTTTTACTCTTTCAATATGTTGCAGTTCCTGTATACAGTGAGGTTGTACCAAAAGACTAATTTCTCATGGTGTAAATTAGAGTTTCATAAGACTAGGTGACTTCTAGTTTGTTATTTTATCACCAGCTGTTTTGTGTCTGTAAATTGCAGGTGAATCTGTTTGGAAAGTCTTCTTCTTCACTGCAAACTTCAGTCCTGAAGACTCCAATGGTTGCCATGATTCTCATGTTTGTTTTTGCCATGAAGGATTCATCACATGGCATGATCCCCCCCTGCTATTCGATCTCTCCAGAGACCCTGAGGAGAAATTTGCACTGACTCCAGAAACAGAGAGCCGTTTCTATGAAATCCTCAGGGTCATAAACCTAGCAATAGACAACCACACCAGATCTCTGCGTGCTGTCCCTGACCAGCTGTCATGGGACAACCTTCTCTGGAAGCCATGGCTGCAACTCTGCTGCTCATCTCTCTTTGAGTCTTGCTACTGTGACTATGACTCAGAAGGCAGCCTGCTGGGGGGGCATTCAGGATAAACAAGCTGCAATTCCTTTTCAGAAACTGGAACAAGAGAGTGTGGGTAGCTGACTTGAACCACACAGGTACTAGCCTTCAGAAGGTTTTGTTATGTGGGAGGACCTGTCTTTAAATATATCACTACAGTAGAAGAGAATTTCAGTCAAGAAAATGTGCCAAAAGGAGAGCAAGACACACCTTTGCTGTCTTTATAATACAAGAATCAGTATGAAGGACAAGTTGCTGTCCTCAGCTACAAATGGGTTGGCTGTAGGCGTTTTCTAGATGAGATCATTTTCTAGATCTTCAGCTTCAGCTTTTTTCTTACACAGAAAGGATTAACCCATCATTTCTGACAGTTATAACCATGGAATACACACTTTCCTGTCCTTTTTGCTAAGTGTTATCCAGCAGTAGAAGGCCATTAAACCAAGTAATTAAAAATAGAGAGAATAGTGGAGAGGTCCACCTGTGACTATAATTTGGTAACTGATAGCATCATGGATATGAAATAATAAACAGGTTGCCAATAATCTAACACTGCATGTGCCATAAAAATATAGAAAGCTATGTCATGGGAGACCTTGCATCCACAGTAAAATAGTGCTGCTTAGCTAGTGTCCCATTGCATGGCAGCAACCTTTGTTTCAAAAGGAAACCAAGTGCATCACTCGTGTACTGGAGTGTGTACCGTAAGTCTCCATATAGATATATAAATATATGCAAGCCAAATTCCTAACCCCCCAAGCCTTCAGTCCCTCATATTAAGAACACCATCATGGTTATAGCCCAGTCACTAAAATTAAAGATTTGATCCATACGTGATATCCGAGTTCCAAATTCACATGATACTACAAATATATTTTTCACTTTCTGTCTACCATAACTATTCTTCTACTGATGAATGTAGTACGAATCACAAATGAATAAAATTTAGTCTTTTTTTAGGTATCTTTGCCATTGTTTAAGCTTTCTTAATAGGATCTATCATTTTCTGAGAAGAAATTTGGCCTTAAGCACCTAAAGCCAAATATAACTGTCTTTGAGTTCTTACCCAGGCCTTGGGAAATCTACAGTACTTCAGGGCTAATTTCTGTATTCATTTTTATCTGCATCTTATTCAGGCATGTTTTCTTTCCACTCTACAGGAAAGCAAATTATTTTCTTTGGCAGATTGTACCAAAGGAGAACATATCAGTAAAATACTGAAATGATTGGATACCTGATAATAGAAGGTGACTTGTCCCTTATCAGAAAACACTACTTAATTCCAATATTATAATGTATTAAAATCCGTTCATGCAAAGGTGATCTGTGATGATAGTAATGCAAGAGCTTCAGTCAGCCAACATTACAGTTGTGACCTGGTTCTCGGGAGCTATTGAAACCTGTCCTGTAAAAATACATTGTGAAATATTGTATCATTCTCTGTCTGTAAAACCTAGACTTTATTTGATTTTTCTGCTGCAGATTCATTCAAAATTTCATTCTCCACAATATCCAGATGCCTGTCTTGGGAAATGTTGTACTCTTTCCTTGAAATTCTATCTTTGATCTTTCACCTTGTATTTATGACTGTGTATCTTAAGTATCTGCTCTGCAAGCTTTCTGTAGGTAGCAAAGTTCTGTGTAAGCTGATAAATTTAGTCTGTTCAGGTATTTCCCTGATAACCAAGTCAGGACTGTTTATATTGTATCTGGAATGCTGTCAGATGGCCATTCATGTGGCATAATTCCCTCTTTGCTTTATTTAATTACTGAATGTACTATGTAAACTTAGGAAGAAAGATGTCTGCATTTTGAACAGAAGTACACTTCCGCGTTGATTTCGTGTGCCTCTTGACATCACAGCAGGATCCATACATTCCAAATTTTTACTCCTCACCATGTCTTCCAAGAACCCCTTAGGGGACAGCACTGGTGCCTGTGTGCCTCCCCCTGCAGTGGGTGGGCAACCCAGGCTGCAGCTGAGCACCATGGCATGGGGGAGGTGCTCTCTCCAGTTTCTGCAGCTCTGCTGCAGCTTTCACAATATTTTCAAGAAAATATTCCCGCTGAAGCATATGGGAGAAAATATGTTGTGTGTTAGATATACAGCAGTAACTCAGACAAGGTGTTTGGTATGACTGAATCTGTTTTGTTCCCACGTTTGCTGGGCTGTGACCTTAGCAGAGATCTCAATTTATATTCTCAAGGACATCCGCATCTATTTCTTTTCATCAGGAAGTTGCTATGTTGCTATTATTTCTTTTCTTTCTGCTGGTGTAAGAATTGTTTATTCTGTTAGGCACAACAGCTGTTCTGTGCTGCCTGACTGAGGTATCAAATAATTTTTCTAATGCTCTGATTTCTTCTTGCCTGAATATGGCCTTTCTTTCATACCTTCCTTGGCTTTTGGTGCCATCTCTCAAATCTCCTTTCTTATAACATCCACACCCTTCAAATACTTTTCCACCTATTTCTTTGCCACTCTGTCCTCCTGTTTGCTTTGTCATATTGATCGTGATGGCTATTTTGCCCTCATCATTCAGAAAATGAAAACTGGTCTTTGTGAAAAGATTTGACTTTTAGGGCTCCTTGATTCTGTTAACCTCCTACTTATTTAACATCCAGCAGGGAGTAACTTTGCATCACAAAATCTACGAAATTAAAACATACCCAAGACACCGTGAATAATAAAAGCTATTTCTTCTTTGTTGCACAAGCTTCGTATTTTCCAAAATATAATTTAATGCAACATTTAATATTTTGACTTAAGCAGTAAAATCTGAAAACCATTTTTACAACTGTTGATTCAAAAAAAAGATTCTATTAAGAATAGGTCAGTATTTTTATACTCTGTTATAATGCCTAAAATAAACTTCCCCTGTATTGCAAATATATTATACCTTTCAGTATTGTAAATTCTGTTTTGGAGATTGCATGTCAGATCATGGCAATTAGTCTTGTTTATCTGTAAAATAAAATAAGAAGCACAATATACAGTTTTTGTAGTGGCCTGATCTAACAAAGAGAAGTTTTGCTTTTTACAACACGTTATTGATGGGATATATATGATTCGCAACTTATTAACTAGGAAGGCTCGAGGAGAATGTGTTGCTCTGGTACGTTAAGAGTGACTTTCAATCTTTCATTTAACAAGCATCAGTATTGTAACACGGTGACTGTTTGTAGGATATGTCAGTATTCCTGTACAGTATTATTTAACAATAACACTCACATGCTAGCTTGTCACACAGTCCCTGTATGGCCCAGAGCAAGTCATCTAGCTGTTTCTCTGTTCCTCCTCTACACCCAAAGAAGGATAACAGTATTTCTCTGTTGGGAATACTGAAAGAACAAAAAAATGCTGAAAGTATTAAGCTGGTAAAGGTACACTTTCTAGTCAATAAGGCATCTGCTCTCTAGAAGGTACAGTTTAAGAGCTGGAAAACCAGGATGTAGTAGATTCCCCTGTACTAGGAGGTATAAGATACTCATACCTTCAGGTTTGCAGATAGGTTCTGTGCTTACTGTTTAGCACATGTGGAATCAGGGCCTGGAGGAGAGAGAACAGATGGCTAAAAAGATGAACACTGGGGATTCAGAGAAAGGTATTAGTCACATTTTTCTAATTATATTTATTCTATCTTTTATCAGACATAGGAAACTATATAGAATTATTTAAATACTATTTCCCCTATGGGGACTGGATGTCACTGGCACTTAAAAATAGAGATGTCCTGATTTGCCTCAAATCACTGTGTCAGAAAAAAAGAAAAAAAAACATGAAAAAGGGAAATAAGAGCCTTTGGAGGTAGTTGTCAGCTTACTGAAGTCCAACTGAAAGTCTGCAGACAACTAGGTGGATATGCTCTGTATCCTTCACAGCTCAGTGAGAATCATCACTTGCCAGCAATAGTTTACTTCACATTGTAGTAAGGTGACATCTGGGTATTCAGATGTGTGGACAATGTAGAAAATTTCACACAAGATGTCACCTGATATAGGAACAAATGGTAAAAGAAAAAAAGAGATGAAGCATAGCTACAAAAATCTTATGTTCTAGTAGAGTACATACATTAAAACACAGGGGCTTTGACTTACATTAGAATATGATAGTTCTTTGCATAAGACAGACATTTTCATCTTCTCTGTCATTTGTCTTTCCCCTGGCATTGCCTATGCAGCATCTGAAATATGCTCTGAGGAGCTCACTTTCAAGAAGAGTCCACCCTGCCTGAGCACACTACAAGCGGAGTGGCTGGCCATGTGAGCAGGAGTGAGGAAGACTGGCATAGCAATACTCTGCACTAGGAGTCACCAGGGAGCAAATGGTTTCTGGGGTTATCTCCTACACAAAGCCTACAAATTGATGCTTCCTGTGGGTCTGCCATGGGCTGCATCTGACCAGGAGAAACAAAGTCACCTCTGTCAGGTGGAAATTTGCTGGGGGCCCACAGGATGCAGGACCCTTTGCCTCTGAGTAAACTCATCAGACAGGCTACTCCTGAATCATCAGTCAGAAGGTGACATCTTAATCTGAAGCTCTGGGTTTAAGATAGCAACAGTCACACATTTTGTTCCCTGGAAAACCAGAAGACTTGAGCCAGGTTGCAGGGACTTCCAGTATTACAGTCTTATAAAACTACAAATAATTCAGGAACCCATGGAAACATCCTGATAGATCATATAGCTTTTCCAAAACATTTTTGGAAACAAAATGTTTTGGAACATTTTTTTCCAAAACATTAGAGACATGGATTTGATGGATGGCCCACCTGTTGGATAAGGAACTGGCTAGAAGGTCACACTTGAAGAGTTGTCATCAATGGCTCGATGTCCAGGTGGAGACCAGTGGCAAGTGGAGTTCCTCAGGGATCTGTTCTGGGTCCATCGCTGTTCAACATCTTTGTCAGCAACACAGGCAAAGGCATTGAGTGCACCCTCAGCAAGTTTGCTGATGACATCAAGTTGTGTGGTGTGGTGGACTCACTTAAGGGAAGGGATGTCATCCAGAGAGATCTTGACAGGCTTGATAAATGGGCCAATGCAAGCTGCATGAGGTTCAAGAAGTCAAAGAGCAAGATCCTGCATCTGGGCTGGGCCAATCCCAGGCACAATTACAGACTGGGTACAGAGTGGGTTGAGAGTAGCCCTGAAGAGAAGGACTTGGGGGTGTTGACTAACAAGAAGCTCATCATGAACTGGCAGTGCACTCGTGTGTCTCAGAAGACCAACCGTATCCCAGGATGCATCAAGAGGAGTGTGGCCAGCAGATCAAGAGAAGTGATTCTCCCCCTTTACTCTGCTCTTGCTCACCTCAAATACCCCATCCAGTTCAGGTGTCACCACCATAAGAAGGACATAGATCTGTTGGAATGAGACCAGAGGAGGGCCACAAAGATGATTCAGCAGCTGGAGCACCTCTGCTATGAGAGTAGGCTGAAGGAGCTGGGATTGTTCAGTCTGAAGAAGAGAAGACTCTTGGGGAGACCTTATAACCGCCTTCCAATACCTGAAGGGATCCTACAGGAAGGCTGGAGAGGGAGTCTTCACAAGAATGTCCAGTGACAGGATGAGGAGAAATGGTTTTTAACTGAGGGAATATAGGTTTAGATTGGATCTTAGGTAAAAGTTCTACAGTATGAGGGTGGTGAGACTCTGGAATATATTGCCCAGAGGGCCTGTGGATGCCCCCTAGCTGGACATGTTCAAGGCCAGATTGTATGAGGCCTTGAGCAACCTAATCTAGTTGAGAGGCATTCCTGTCCATGGCAGGGAGGTTGGATTAGGTGATCCCTTCCAGCCTAGAGCCATTCTGTGATTCTATGATTAAAATCCAAAAGTAGTTCAAAATGTTAGCAGATAGAATAGTTAAAGTCTTTCTGTACTTGTCCTTCACATCTATAGTTATTAGTACAAGTAGTTACCTCACCTATTGAAGAAAAAGTCATTCAGGTACTTCAAACAGTGCATTACAGCAAGAATACATGGTGTGTGACTATCAAAAGACTGTCAGAAGAGAGAATAAATAAAATTTCCCAATAAAACTAGTAAAGAAATGTGAATTATACAATCTGGCAAGTCCCCAGACCACATAAGTTTCATTTCACCCAAGTGCAGAGAAGTGAGAGCTGTTGGGAATTTGAACTGAGTTCTTACAGACTTCTGCAAATCCTGACTCATGCCCTGCTGTCTTCTAGGTCTCATAACCCAATATTCTCTGATATACTATATTTGTACCCATCTAATGACAGCTTCTGGCAGAAACAGTGGGACTGATACAGTGATACCTTCTCTTGTAGACAGCATGGAATCAAGAGAATACAGTATTAGCTCCAAGACACATTTGCACCCCTTTCATCCTGGAGTTGTTCTCATGGCTAAGTGACGTCCAGCTGCCCTGGAAGAGTCATACTGGCTATAATCTTACTGTTTTTCTTTTCTCCTTGTTCTAGATCATAATTTATCCAGGAATTACCAGAGAAATATAATTTTCAGCTGATTGGAGTTCATAGCTTGCTCTAAGCAAAACATTTAATCTCATTCCCTAGTAAGACATACCGATATGTTCTCTTTAGACCAGCATCTGCAAATCAGTGGTAAGAGTCTCTTGCCTTGCACTACAACCGATATAGAAGCCCATTACTTGACTTATCCATACTCAGCTGTAATACAAAGCATTGTATTTGCATTTCATTAAAAAAAGAATATCAATATATGGAGGGGAAGGCTGAACTAAGTAGCAGATCACAGATAAACTTGCTATGCTCTGTATTAATTTTCTTTTCTCTCATATTTCTATCTTTCACATAATTATTTGTTTTAAAACTGAATAAAAAAACAAACAAACAAACAAACAAAAAAACCAACTCAGAAAAATGCTTGTTCATTAAAAACAGATGAATTGTCCCTTAAATGCATGTTCACACTACTGGAATAAACCCTGTATTCTGACATCTAATTTGAAGGAACATTTCTGTACTGTAGAGATAGCATTTGCATCATGTAATGAAAGGAATGGGATAACAATTACTTTCCTTATTGAATAGGTAAGTAAATTGAGCTTGAAAATCCCCATAAATAGTAAGCGTGAAAGTTAGATCTTCCTACAGGAAGCTTAAACCAAAAATGAATCCTTTTCTTTGAAAAATACCCCATCATTTTGATTTTACTATGTGTGGATTGTGCGTTTTAGTTGTTACTAAGAGACTTTCTATTTCTAGACTGCCAGCTTTCTTTGACTTAGTGGCCCCAGAAATAAAATCTGAAATTATGGTCATTTATATGGATGCGAGATTAAAGATGATCAGTAAATTAATGAGTTTAAGATATTTTCTTTAGTTTTGACCCATACTGCAAAGTAAAATCAGTAAAAATGAAGAATAAGTAGTGACTAAATTCACATATTCTATTTCTTTCAAAAAATCTAGTGGAAAATGCATTTCAAAAAGTGATATGAATGAATATCATATGTTGTGGATTTAGTCCTGCCCTGAATTTTCCTTTTTTAAAGACTATGTATGAAGTTATATTATATAATACAATAACTTTATTAATTTTAGTAGTTGCTTTACATAAAATGAAAATAAGGAAATAACATTTTGTTTATCTGTGTTCATATAGCTTGTCTAAAGTGCTCTTCACTTTCACAAGTTTTTTACCTCTGAATAAAAAAGGTGTCAATTACTGTATTTATTTTGAAAATATATCCTCAATCTCAAAATTATTTGAAAACCCATTCTGTAAAAATGCCAATTTTCAGTTGGTATTTCTCATTTAGTTAAGTCTTGCTAGCTTATTTTTGGAACAATATTACTGCAATTTCCAGATGGTCAATGAGTTTTTGCCTAAGACTCTAAAATCAGAAACCAGAATCCATTGTTTCTCTCAGACATGAATTCTAGTGACTCTGTGCTGAATATATCATTTTGCAGTGACTCAGTTTCAAACTGTAAAAAGGTATATGAGGTCTAAGGTAAAATGTGCTGATACCGAGGAAAAATAGTGGGGTTAAAAGCCCAAGGTAAAAGAAAGTTCTATGTCTCTGGTGTACAGAAGAGGAACTGAATAAAAACAGTCACTGAAAGTTGTTTGCTTTGCATTTTATAAACTTATTTATCTTTAGTCATATTTTATGGACATGTTTGCACTATGTGCAATTCTGGGTGAGTTTATGATGTTAAAAATGTGCGTGGATGTCATGGTTTAGTGTCAGGGCCCTTAGACCTATAACAGATGCTATCTGTTAACTCCCCTCCTTCCGCAGCTGGGAAGAGAAAAGGAATAAGGGAGAGAGACTTGGCGATTAGAAAAGGAAACTAGAACAGCTTTAATGAAAAGGAAAATATTAATAATAAAAATAGAATATATACAAATGCATACAAAACCAATATTGAACGCAACCCCCCTGCGGGC